>JAFMOC010001314.1:0-23557 GCA_019802505.1 Corydoras sp. C115
CGCTTACCCCCCCCCCCCCTCCCCCCCTCCCTTTCAACCCCTGGCAGTTTTTCTTCTTCAAAGCCCCACCCCCCAACTTTTTCCCCCGCCCCCGGCCACCCCTGTCCCCCGGTCCACAAGTCCTCCCCCCCCTTTTTTTCCCCGCCATTTTTGGGTTTTTTTTCCTGTTTCTTTTTTTCTTTGTTTTCCCCCTTTCCCCCTTTCTTCCCTTTTTTTCCCCCCCGGGGGCCCCATCCCCTTTCCCGAATTTTCCCTTTTTCCCCCACCTTTTCCTTTTTTTCCCCCCCCCTTCCACCTTTCCCCCCCCCCTTTCAGGGGCCCCCCCCAAAACCCCCCTTTTCCAGCCTTTTCCGGGGGTTTTTTTTTTTTGGGCCCGGCTTTTTCCCCCGGGCCCTCATTTTTCCTTCCCCCGCTTTTTTTTTCCCCTTTTTAAAAAAACCCCCAAAAAAACCCGCCACCCCCCCCCCCCAACCCCAAAACCCAACCCCCCAAAAATCCCCCTTTTAAAACCCTCCAAAATCCCCCCAAAACACCCCACCCCCTCCCTGAATTTTTTGGGGGGAAGTATTGGGGGGCTAAAGCTGTTTTGGGGGGGAAATAAAGGGGTTCAGGGCCCAACCCGCTGGAAAAAGGGCTCGGGTGCCTTTCAGCCCCATTTTGGGGCGCATCAGCGGATCCCCCCGCGCTTTGGGGGCAGGTGATTGGGTGGGTGGGAATTGGGGGGGGGGTTCTGTAGCGGGGTTTCCCTAAACCTGGAGGACCGCCCTTTGGGAAAACCCCCCCAAACCCTCCGAACGTAAAGGGGCGGGGCCCTGTTCCCCGCCAAACCCCTTTTAAGGGGCCCTCGGGGGGGGAAAGGTGGTCGAGCTTTTGGGGTGTGCGGATCATCGGGGTTTTCCGTACCCGCATGGTGGTGCCCGTGATTGGGGGTGGATGTTTTGGGGGGGGTTCTGTAGCATTTTTCCCAAAACCTGGGGGTTTTCAAAACCTCCACCCCCAAGGCGCTGTGGAGACGAGGCGCTGGCAGGAGCGGAGACGGGGAGCGGGTGGACGCCGCTCCCTCAGGAGGACGGAGGAGGATTGGTTCCTCGTAGCTGCTTCTGAAGTAGTTCCTCAAACGCGAGGTTTCTTTTGTTTTTTTTTCTATTACAAAGCCGTCAGGAACCCTGCTACAGAACCCCCCGCCAATCATCCACCCACCCAATCACGGGCACCACCACCATGCGCTGACGGCACCCTGAGGATCCGCACACCACCGCTCGACCACCTGAACCACCCGCGAGCCGCTGCAGGATTCGGCGGGGACAGGCCTCGCCGGCTGACGTTCGGAGACGCCACGTCTGCTGGATTCCCTCCCGCAGCAGACGGTTCCGAGGACGGTCATATCCTCCATGGTGGTGGTGCAGGTTCTGAACCTCCAGGTCAGGAACCCTGCTACAGAACCCCCCACCAATCATCCACCCACCCAATCACGTGCACCACCATGCGCTGGCTGATGCACACTGATGCACCACCATGCGCTGACGGCACCCAGAGCCTTTGTGCAGCGTTGCCATGACCTTTCATTTAACCCCAATACAGCTTTAGCCTCCCAATATCTGCCCCAGATAATTCAGGGAGGGTTGTTTGAGGTTGTTTGGGGGGTCAGTGGTTGTTTAAGGGTTGTTTGAGGTTGTTTGGGGGGGTCAGTGGTAGTATAAGGGTTGTTTGAGGTTGTTTGGGGGGTCAGTGGTTGTTTAAGGGTTGTTTGAGGTTGTTTGGGGGGGATAGTGGTATTTTGGGGGGTGTCAGGGTTGTTTAGGGGGGTCAGTGGTTGTTTAAGGGTTGTTTGAGGTTGTTTGGGGGGTCAGTGGTTGTTTAAGGGTTGTTTGGGGGGTCAGTGGTTGTTTAAGGGTTGTTTGGAGGTTGTTTGGGGGGTCAGTGGTTGTTTAAGGGTTGTTTGAGGTTGTTTGGGGGGTCAGTGGTTGTTTAAGGGTTGTTTGAGGTTGTTTGGGGGGGTCAGTGGTTGTATAAGGGTTGTTTGAGGTTGTTTGGGGGGTCAGTGGTTGTTTAAGGGTTGTTTGAGGTTGTTTGGGGGGTCAGTGGTTGTTTAAGGGTTGTTTGGAGGTTGTTTGGGGGGTCAGTGGTTGTTTAAGGGTTGTTTGAGGTTGTTTGGGGGGTCAGTGGTTGTTTAAGGGTTGTTTGGGGGGTCAGTGGTTGTTTAAGGGTTGTTTGAGGTTGTTTGGGGGGGTCAGTGGTTGTTTAAGGGTTTGGAGGTTGTTTGGGGGGTCAGTGGTTGTTAGGGTTGTTTGGGGGGTCAGTGGTTGTTTAAGGGTTGTTTGAGGTTGTTTGGGGGGTCAGTGGTTGTTTAAGGGTTGTTTGGAGGTTGTTTGGGGGGTCAGTGGTTGTTTAAGGGTTGTTTGGAGGTTGTTTGGGGGGTCAGTGGTTGTTTAAGGGTTGTTTGAGGATCTTTTCCGTCTCGTTCTCTGTCTTTCAGGAGCCACAGACCCCCCCACCTCCTCCTCCTCCTGCTCCTCCTCCTCCTCCAGCTTTGTGAACGGGGCCACCAGTAAGAACCTCCCCGCTGTGCAGACGGTCGCGCCGATGCCCGAGGACACCATGGAGAACATGAGGTGAGTCGGAGCAGCGGACACGTCCCCTCCACTCGGCGGCCACTTTATTAGATACACCTCTCACTCTGCCCATCCCTCTACACGCTGCTGATGGAACTGCAGTAGCGGGAGATGACCAGCAGAGGGGGGCAGCAGGCAGTACGTCTTCAACACTGCTGCTGCTGCTTCAGACGAGCTGAGGGGTCACATGATGCCGTTTTGTTATGGCTGTCAGGGTTGTGACAAACTAAACACACTGCACCTCACAACAGAGCAGTGTGTGTGTGTGTGTGTGTGTGTGTGTGTGTGTGTGTGTGTGTGTGTGTGTGTGTGTGTTACCTGCAGAGCGTTTCTAAAGTCCCGTTCTCTGTTTCTTATTTAAATCATGTCTCTTCAGATCATCTCTGAGGTTGGACCAGAGCTCCTGGCTCCCGATCTCGGTTCTATCTGAGGTTAAGTTCCTCCACCCCGTGTCTGTATGGACCTTGCTTTTGTGCACGGGCCTTCCCCAAACTGTTTACACGGAGTTGGGAGTATAGAGCTGTCTAAACAGGAGCGCTGATGAATATCTGTATAATTAAAACGTTTAGTTCGATTTGTTTTGATTTCAGTTTATCCTCTCTGTGTGTGTGTGTGTGTGTGTGTGTGTGTGTCTCTGTGTCTCTGTGTGTGTGTGTGTGTGTGTGTGTGTGTGTGTACCTGCAGAGCATTTCTAAAGTCCCGTTCTCTGTTTCTTATTTAAATCATTGTCTCTTCAGATCATCTCTGAGGTCAGGCACCGATGTTGGACCAGAGCTCCTGGCCCCCGATCTCGGTTCTATCTGAGGTTAAGTTCCTCCACCCCGTGTCCGTATGGACCTTGCTTTTGTGCACGGGCCTTCCCCAAACTGTTTACACGGAGTTGCGAGTATAGAGCTGTCTAAACAGGAGCGCTGATGAATATCTGTATAATTAAAACGTTTAGTTCGATTTGTTTTGATTTCACTTTATCCTCTCTGTGTGTGTGTGTGTGTGTGTGTGTGTGTGTGTGTGTGTGTGTGTGTGTGTGTGTGTGTGTGTGTGTGTGTGTGTACCCCGGGTGTGTACACTTCCCTGACCTCAGCTCCCTCCTCTGTTTTATGCTTTATGACAGACGGCACAAAGCCTGCCTCCTGTCTGCCAATAGAATAGCGTGTGTGTGTGTGTGTGTGTGTGTGAGTGTGTGTGTGTGTGTGTGTGTGTGTGTGTGTGTCGCTCGTCTCTCTGGGGGTCTCTCCACTTCACACTCACTCTCCCGGCTCCTCTTCCACGGTGCGGATGGAGAATGGGTTGCCATGGCAGCAGTAAGCTGCAGCTCTCAGATGCAGTGTGAAGTCATGATGAAAGTGTCTGGGTTGTGAACGTGTGAAGACTAACCTGCGCTCAGCGCTCAGACACTGCGCCTCGCACCTCCAACCAAATCACGCTAACAAAGCCTCGGCTGAGTGACCGTTCAGCGCTGTTTATCACCCCGTCTCTCACACACACACACACACACACACACACACACACACACACTGCTCCACTCACTGCTGGTCCTATAATCTCTGAATGAGCAGAATCGAACACCCTCTCCGTTGTTCGTTGGACGTTAGAGGTTCTGTATGTATAAATCTAGAGGTTCTGTACGTAGAAATCTAAACGTATGTGGTGTTTAACATGCTGACGGGGCGTGTCCGCCGCTCGTTACATAAATCAATAATTACTCTGTGTTTTAATTAACTCATTATTTTGGTTTCGTTTGTTATTTTTTTTTACATTTTTTAAACGGCACGGTGGCTTAGTGGTTCGGCACGTTCTCCTCTCAGCTCTAGGGATTCCCGGTTCGAATCCCAATCTGGGTGGAGTTTCCATGTTCTCCCCGTGTCTGCGTGGGTTTCCTCCGGGTTCTCCGGTTTCCTCCCACAGTCCAAAAACATGGATCAAGTCGATTGAATTCTCAAAATTGCCCCATATAGAGTGTGTTTGTGTGAGTGAGTGTGTGCCCAGCGATAGATTGGCGCCCTGTCCTGGGTGTATCTGCCCAGCGCCCGAGACGTTCTCCCCTGGATGGGCATGGGGAACCCCACCGCGACCCTAATAGAGGATAAAGCGGGAGATAATGAATGAATGAATGAACAGCAGAAAGGAGTCCTAAATTCATCCATTATCTTCTGCTTTATCCTCTACTAGGGTCGCGGGGGGGGGGGGGGGGGGGGGGGGGGGGGGGGGGGGGGGGGGGGGGGGGGGGCATGTTCCCCATGTCCATGCCCATCCAGAGGAGTACATTTCGGGCACTGGGAAGA
The DNA here is from genome assembly GCA_019802505.1 of Corydoras sp. C115. Classification (NCBI taxonomy): domain Eukaryota; kingdom Metazoa; phylum Chordata; class Actinopteri; order Siluriformes; family Callichthyidae; genus Corydoras; species Corydoras sp. C115. The sequence continues at coordinate 4,895 of JAFMOC010001314.1, forward strand.
TACACCCAGGACAGGATGCCAATCTGTCACTGACTATGGGGCAATTTAGAGCATTCATTCATTCATTCATTATCTCCCGCTTTATCCTCTATCGCGGTGGGGTTCCACATGCCCATCCATGGGAGAACGTCTCGGGCGCTGGGCAGATACACCCAGGACAGGGCACCAATCCATCGCTGGGCACACACTCACTCACTCACACAGACACACTCTATATGGGGCAATTTTGAGAATTCAATTGACATGATCCATGTTTTTGGACTGTGGGAGGAAACCGGAGAACCCGGAGGAAACCCACGCGGACACGGGGAGAACATGGAAACTCCACCCAGATGGGGATTCGAACCGGGAATCCCTAACGCTGAGAGGAGAACATGCTAAACCACTAAGCCACCGTGCCGCCTTAGAGCATTCAATTCACCTTAAATCCATGTTTTGGCATTTGAACCTGGATCCCCAGTGTTGAGAGGAGAACATGCTAATCACTAAGCCACCAGGCCCTAAATTATTAAAGATTATTTATTTATTATTATTATTATTTTTGTACATTGCAGGTTAATACGCTGTGTGTGTGTGAGTGAGCGTGTGCCCAGTGATAGATTGCCCCCCTGTCCTGGGTGTATCTGCCCAGCGCCCGAGACGTTCTCCCCTTGATGGACATGGGGAACCCCACCGCGACCCTAATATAGGATGAAGCGGATGATGATGGGTGGAGGGATGATGGTGTGATGGTGTGAGGTGATGCTCTGTGAGTGATGACGCCGTTCCTGCGTTTCAGCATCACGGCGAAGCTGGAGCGCGCTCTGGAGAAGGTGGCGCCGCTGCTCAGGGAGATCTTTGTGGACTTTGCACCGTTCCTGAGTCGCACCCTGCTGGGGAGCCACGGACAGGAGCTGCTCATCGAAGGTAGAGCGGGTCTACCAACGGAACCTCACTCGATGATGTCATAATGCTTACATCATATCACCGCATTAATCTCACATAAACGTCCAAAAGGAGGCGGAGCCTCGGGAGGGGGGGTGTCGCTCAGGGGTTTGTCGTCCTTCATCATGAGGAGGACAGGAGTGTGTCCTACGTGTGATAGAACTTCAACAACAGAGGGTTCTGATGATGTACTGTATGTACCCAGAGCCCTGAATCACTCACACACACACCACACACACACAAATACAGACACACTTACACACACACACATACACACATATATACACACACATAGACACACAAACACACACACACACACAAATACACAAACATGCACACACAGTTACACACACACATACACACAGACACACTTATACACACACACGCACACATACACACACACATATACACACACACTTACACACATATACACACTTACACACACGACACAAATACACACACACACACACACACATAAATATACAGTATATACATATATACATATATATATATACACATATACAGACACATACACACACACACACAAATACACACACATATATATTCACACATACACACACACATAAACACAAATACACACACAGTTACACACACACACACTTACACATATACACACTTACACACACACGCACACATACACACACACACACACACACACACATATATATACAGTATATATATATATACACACACATACACATACACACTTACACATACACACACAGACACACATATACACACACACACAAATACACACACAGTTAAACACACACATACATACAGACACACTTACACATACATACACATACACACTTACACACACACACGCACACATACACACACACATATATATATACACACATACACACACACATATATACACACACACACATATACACACACACACACATATATACACACTCACCCCCCCCCCCCCCGGTTTAAGCAGGAGAGTGTGTGCTGAATGCCAGTTTGTTTAGTTGGACCTATCCCTGCCGTTGATCCTCCTCTGAACAGAGCATTACAGTTCTGCAGAAATATGTGTTCTGACTGAAACAAGCTGTTTCCTAAAAGAATGTGGGCACAGGCTTCACACACACACACACACACACACTCACACACACACACACACACACACACACACACACACACACGGCGTGATTTAATCATGTGATCATTTATGCGACTCGTATATTTAATTGTGCATTAAAGGAGGTAATGGATGCTGCACCTAAAAGCAAACCTACACAGATGTGAACCTCCGGATCGGCCGTCACCCATGTGCTTTCGGTTAAAGCGCCGCAGCGTCTGAACGCACGCTCGGCCACCCACACGCACCGTACGTCCTGTGTACCGTACGGAACATATACACACCACCGCGCTCCGCCACAACCGGAAAACAGCCGGCAGGAACGTCCCATTCGGAGGCTTTCTGCGGTGTTTCGGAGTCTGTCTGTAGGAGCGCTCACTCCAGCCGCCGGCCCTCGGTGCCCGTTCTCACGGCTGGGTGTCTGAGTTGGTGCATGTGGGGATCGACCACCTGAATTCAGTGACTGAGGGGTGCGTCCTGAAACTTCTGTTGATGTGGATTTACATTCAGACTGTAGTGTTGTGTGTTTTTAAAGGTGTTGTTTAGGGGTGAGCTGCAATATTCGCCGATTCGACGATTCGATTATAGTCGACTATGAACCTCATAGTCCAATGTACCATTTTGACCACATGGGGGCGCCCATGGCTGCTGCTAAGCATTAGTTTTTACATGAAATGTCTTTGTTTTCGTTATATATATAGCCTTTTGTCAAATAAAATCATCCTAATTTCTGTTAATATTTTTTTTTTAAAAATCCCATTTACGGTGCTCTAGAAAAACAAGTAAAATATTTAAAAAAAAAAAATCTTTTTTAAAAACCACGCTTATAGCGCCATCTTGTGGTGAAATTTAAACTGTTTTGAGTATCAGTCGACTATAGGGAAAATCTGACGAATCAGATTCGACTATGAAAATCCTTAGTTGAAGACACCCCTAGTGTTGTTAGCCCCTTTGAGTGTTAGGGTTCTTTAGGAATGTGTTGTTTGGGTGGTGGATCATTCACTCAGAGTGGGGTGGTGGTGGTGCTGCTGGATTAGATGCACCATGCTGGTCCAAATCAGTTCCGTGTTTAAAGGTGAATTAACTCATTATTACAGGGAAGAAACATCTGAATGGCACACACACACACACACACACACACACACACACACACACACAGGATTTGCTTTGTACAGAACCAACATTCTGTAATTAAATGAGGATGGAACCCAAACTCCTGAATGTTCAGATGGAATCAGAACACACACCCTGAGGGTTACAGATCGTCGTGGGCTTAGGGGTGAAGAACCGGCCCTAAAACCTGAAGGTCCCCGGTTCCATTCCCGGTTCCACCCAGTTCCACCCGGTTCTGCCTGAAGTGCCCTTGATCAAGGCCCCTAACCCCTAATGCCTCGCCGGGCTCTGTGTACAGGGCCCGCTCTCATTGTCCCTGTTTTCTGTGATGATGGACCGTTGCAGAACCGTAGCGTCCCTGCCCACAGCTGCCTGTCACTATGACATCATCACTTAAACAGCGCGAGCCTATCCCTGCAGTCGTCCGGCGGCGGGGACGCCTGCTCGGTCCCCACCTTCCCCGCTTCCGTTTCCTCACAGCTGAAATACTGTTCATCAGTGCAAAAGGCGCCCTGTTTACCCATAATTACCCCCCATCCATCACCCCGCACGCCAGGGGAGGTCATGCCCCGGTCCTCCCCCTCCACCACCACGGCCACTGCGGGCAATTAAGTCTCGTCCGGTCCCCCGATCAGCCTCCTGCACTTGGAGTTGGGATCGAGGCCCCCGTGCGGAACAGTGTGCTTGTTGTCTCGTTCCGACGACAATAGGACATTCAGCGCCGCTGAACAAGCTTTCTGCGGCGGCGTGAGCCGCGGGTCAGGCGCTAACCTGACTTATGGAGGACGACTGGAGACGAGGGGTCACGCCGCCCCGTTCAGGGGTCACGCCGCGGCCTCGGCGCCGGGATGGAACCTCGTTAATGTGAAAGAGGGATTGTACGCACGGGGCCTCCGAAAAACACTTAGCCTCTGAAATATTACCGCCGCTGCTTCCGCCGCCGTCCGAACGCTGGCTTATGGCCGCGAGGACGTCCGAGCAGTTCCGGGGAAGTTCCTGCGAGGTTCCTGCGAGGTTCCTGTGAGGTTCCTGCTCTCTGTTAGAGGCGCTGATCTGTGATCAGGCCATTAATCGCTCCTGTTACAGAACCTGTTAACCTGAACTCTAAAAACAACGTTCACGCCTCAGAACTATTAATAAAGCAATACAGTGTGAGGGGGCGTGGCCTTAATCTGAATAAATACCATGAAGAGGTGTGTAGTGGAGAACAGCGCCACCTCTTTACGTGATTTATTCACAATAATACACAACCTCGAGAGTCTGATTGCTTTAATAAAACACTTACAAACATTCATTCATTCATTCATTATCTCCCGCTTTATCTTCTATTAGGGTCGCGGTGGGGTTCCCCATGCCCATCCAGGGGAGAACGTCTCGGGCGCTGGGCAGATAGACCCAGGACAGGGGGACCCAGGACACACACTCACCCACTCACACACACACACTCTATATGGGGCAATTTGGAGAACTCAATTCACCTTGATCCATGTTTTTGGACTGTGGGAGGAAACCGGAGAACCCGGAGGAAACCCACGCGGACATGGGGAGAACGTGGAAACTCCACGCAGATGGGGATTCGAACCGGGAATCCCTAGCGCTGAGAGGAGAACATGCTAAACCACTAAGCCACTGTGTTGCTCTGTTTTATAATGAAAGTAATGTATTGTATATCACAACACTGAGACCAGTGTGAAGCTCAGAGGGGCGTGGTATTGATAATGATGTCACGGCCGGACACTCTGCTCAGCCAATCAGATGTCAGGATCGGTAGGTGTGGTGAGGGTGTGCAGTACGTCATCCCTGAGATTTAGAGAAGATCCCAGAGCTTATGGTTCCCGCCGTTATCTACCCCCCGCCCCCCCGCCCCCCCCCCCCCCCCCCCCCCCCACCGATGTTTAGACATGACCCCGTAATCACTCCAGAGATCCCCCCCCCCCACCCCCGCTGTAAAGAACTGCCCTCTGACATGACGGGGGTTCAGACGTCCTGACGCAGTGTGTGTGTGTGTGTGTGTGTGTGTGTGTGTGTGTGTGTGTGTGTGTGTGTTTCAGGTCTGGTGTGTATGAAGTCCAGCACGTCGGTGGTGGAGCTGGTCATGCTGCTCTGCTCTCAGGTCAGTCCTTCATTCAGTAACGATGTTCTGCACTCTCACTTTAATTAAAGGACTGTAATTACACTGTAATACACACTGTACACACACACACACTCACACACTCACACAAACGCACACACAAACACACAACTACACACACTCACACCCACCAACACACACCCACCCACAAACACACACCCACCCACAAACACACACACACACACACACACACTCACACAAACGCACACACAAACACACAACTACACACACTCACACCCACCAACACACACCCACCCACAAACACACACCCACCCACAAACACACACACACACACACACACTCACACACACAAACACACACACAACTACAAACACACACACCCACAAACACACACACACACTCACACCCACAAACACACACACACACTCACACACACACACACACACTCACACCCACAAACACACACACACACTCACACCCACAAACACACACACACACTCACACACACTCACACACACAAACACACACACACACTCAAACACACACACCCACAAACACACACACACACTCACAAAACACACACACACACTCACACACACACACACACACACACACACACACACACCACACAAACACACACACAACACACACACAACACACACACACACACTCACAACACACACACACTCACAACAAACACACACACACTCACACACACACACACACACACACACACACACACACACACACACACACACACACACACAACACACACACTACAAACATATATATTCCATTACACACACCCACAAACACTCACACCCACAAACACTGCCCACACACACTCACACACACACAGACACACACACACACGGGCCACACACACACAAACACACCACACGGGCCCACAAACACCACACAAACACACACACACCCACAAACGATCGGTTCACACACACACACACACACTTAACGGTTCACACACACACACACACTCACACCCGGTGTACCACAGACACACACACCTCCACACCACACACTTCACACACTCACCCCACACACACCACACAAACAACACACACGGCACACTCACACCCACAACCACGTCACACAAACACACACACACACACTCACACCCACAAACACGCTCACACAAACACACACACACACACACACACACACACACACACACACACACACACACACACACACACACTGAGATTACAAACACACACACACACACACTCACACTCACTCACTTTTTCACACACACACCTCCACACACACACACACACACACACTCACAAACACACACACACACACACTCACACTCACTCACAAACACACACACACACTCACACTCACTCACAAACACACACACACACACACTCACCCCCCCCACACACACACACAACTACAAACACACACACAGACAGACATATATATTCATTTATTACCGTCTGCTTAATCCTCTACTAGAACCTCCTTGGTTCTGCCCTCAGAACAGCGGGCCCTCAGAACCCGATCGGTTCCCGTAACAGAACAACGGGCCCTCAGAACCGATCGGTTCCCGTAACAGAACAGCGGGCCCTCAGAACCCGATCGGTTCCCGTAACAGAACAGCGGGCCCTCAGAACCCGATCGGTTCTGTAGCGGCTGGCAGTCGGGTTCTGGTTAAGCGGTTCTCTTCAGGCGGGTCAGACTCCCGGTGTAGCCGTCAGACCACGGGGGTGGGTGGGGGGGGTGGGGGGGGTATTTAACATACCTCCTGTCAGCCCTTCACTCTTCTCTGCTGAGCTCATGAGGAACCCATTAGGTTCTGGTTTGTGAGACCCGGCGGCACCGCGGTTCTGTCCACGTCTCAGAACCGCGCGCTCGCGCCGATAAAAGCATGGCCCTTAGAACCCAGACGCCGCGTTCCGCTGCGGACGTGTGCTGTGCGGGGTGTCCAGCAGGGGGCAGTATGGAGAGACGAATGAACGTGGTTTATAACGTTGAGATTAGATATTCACTGACCGGCCACTTTATTAGATACAGCGTTGGTTCTGCTGTGCTTTTCCACGTGTTCTGTGTTAGGGTGGTGGATGCCTCCACCATGGACGACTGCGCAGACGCTGACGCTGACCTGGTGGTGGTGCAGGTGGTGGAGCGTCACGTCTGAACAGAATCCTTGAGATTAGATATTCACTGACCGGCCACTTTATTAGATACAGCGTTGGTTCTGCTGTGCTTTTCCACGTGTTCTGTGTTAGGGTGGTGGATGCCTCCACCATGGATGACTGCGCAGACGCTGACGCTGACCTGGTGGTGGTGCAGGTGGTGGAGCGTCACGTCTGAACAGAATCCTTGAGATTAGATATTCACTGACCGGCCACTTTATTAGATACAGCGTCGGTTCTGCTGTGCTTTTCCACGTGTTCTGTGTTAGGGTGGTGGATGCCTCCACCATGAATGACTGCGCAGACGCTGACGCTGACCTGGTGGTGGTGCAGGTGGTGGAGCGTCACGTCTGAACAGAATCCTTGAGATTAGATTTTCACTGACCGGCCACTTTATTAGATACAGCATCGGTTCTGCAGTGCTTTTCCACGTGCTCTGTGTTGTGTTAGGGTGGTGGATGCCTCCACCATGGATGACTGCGCAGACGCTGACGCTGAACTGGTGGTGGTGCAGGTGGTGGAGCGTCACGTCTGAACAGAATCCTTGAGATTAGATATTCACTGACCGGCCACTTTATTAGATACAGCATCGGTTCTGCAGTGCTTTTCCACGTGCTCTGTGTTAGGGTGGTGGATGCCTCTCAGTACTGCGCAGACGCAGACGCTGACCTGGTGGTGGTGCAGGTGGTGGAGCGTCACGTCTGAACAGAATCCTTGAGATTAGATATTCACTGACCGGCCACTTTATTAGATACAGCGTCGGTTCTGCAGTGCTTTTCCACGTGTTCTGTGTTAGGGTGGTGGATGGCTCTCAGTACTGCGCAGACGCAGACGCTGACCTGGTGGTGGTGCAGGTGGTGGAGCGTCACGTCTGAACAGAATCCTTGAGATTAGATATTCACTGACCGGCCACTTTATTAGATACAGCGTCGGTTCTGCAGTGCTTTTCCACGTGTTCTGTGTTAGGGTGGTGGATGCCTCCACCATGGATGACTGCGCAGACGCTGACGCTGACCTGGTGGTGGTGCAGGTGGTGGAGCGTCACGTCTGAACAGAATCCTTGAGATTAGATATTCACTGACCGGCCACTTTATTAGATACAGCGTTGGTTCTGCTGTGCTTTTCCACGTGTTCTGTGTTAGGGTGGTGGATGCCTCCACCATGAATGACTGCGCAGACGCTGACGCTGAACTGGTGGTGGTGCAGGTGGTGGAGCGTCACTTCTGAACAGAATCCTTGAGATTAGATTTTCACTGACCGGCCACTTTATTAGATACAGCATCGGTTCTGCAGTGCTTTTCCACGTGCTCTGTGTTGTGTTAGGGTGGTGGATGCCTCCACCATGGATGACTGCGCAGACGCTGACGCTGACCTGGGTGGTGGTGCAGGTGGTGGAGCGTCACGTCTGAACAGAATCCTTGAGATTAGATATTCACTGACCGGCCACTTTATTAGATACAGCGTCGGTTCTGCAGTGCTTTTCCACGTGCTCTGTGTTAGGGTGGTGGATGCCTCCACCATGGATGACTGCGCAGACGCTGACGCTGACCTGGTGGTGGTGCAGGTGGTGGAGCGTCACGTCTGAACAGAATCCTTGAGATTAGATATTCACTGACCGGCCACTTTATTAGATACAGCGTCGGTTCTGCAGTGCTTTTCCACGTGCTCTGTGTTAGGGTGGTGGATGCCTCCACCATGGATGACTGCGCAGACGCTGACGCTGACCTGGTGGTGGTGCAGGTGGTGGAGCGTCACGTCTGAACAGAATCCTTGAGATTAGATTTTCACTGACCGGCCACTTTATTAGATACAGTGTTGGTTCTCCAGTGCTTTTCCATGTGCTCTGTGTTAGGGTGGTGGATGCCTCCACCATGGATGACTGCGCAGACGCTGACGCTGACCTGGTGGTGGTGCAGGTGGTGGAGCGTCATGTCTGAACAGAATCCTTGAGATTAGATATTCACTGACCGGCCCCTTTATTAGATACAGCGTCGGTTCTGCAGTGCTTTTCCACGTGTTCTGTGTTAGGGTGGTGGATGCCTCCACCATGGATGACTGCGCAGACGCTGACCTGGTGGTGGTGCAGGTGGTGGAGCGTCACGTCTGAACAGAATCCTTCTTCTCTTTCTCTTTCTTTGAAGTCTTGTTTGGACGTCAGCGTTTATTTACATAAAGTCTAAACTCCTGAAACATTTTCTTAAGCTCTGACCCACTTCCCCCGGCCCCCGGCCCCCCGGCCCCCCGGCCCCCCGGCCCCCGGCCCGCCGGCGAGCGGGGCGCGGATACGTCGCCGTGCAGCGTCTCAGCGGTCTGGACTGTAATGCGGGCTGACAGCGGGGGGCGACCTCTGGCTCGCAGACTGTCACTTTTATGAATAAATTAGTGATAATCATCTCGCCGCTTTTTTATTTATGCCCTCTAATCACGCCCACCGGTCAGCGGACGGGCGCTGCCCGCGTTCCGCGAGGTGGCAGAGGGCGCGCCGGGGCGGGGGGGGGGGGGGGTCAGCCGGGTCGAGGCCACGCAGCGCCGCGTGAAGGATGGAGCGCGCGGGATTACCGCTGGAGGAGCTCCAGATGTTGGAGGCCGGATGAAAGCGGTCCGATTGAGACGCCGCCGCCGCCGCCGCGTTCTCGCCAGCTGTTCTGGCGCGGTTCCAGAACGGGAGAGGACGCGTCCTGGGTTTTTACGACCTCGTCAAACACCCGGGACGTTCCAACACGATGCCGAAACCTATCCCTGCATGGAGCACGTTAGAACCTGGAACTATTTTCTGGATCAGACCCCCCCCCACCTGGTGACACGGGGGCTTAGTGGTTTAGCATGTTCTCCTCTCAGCGCTAGGGATTCCCGGTTCGAATCCCCATCTGGGTGGAGTTTCCATGTTCTCCCTGTGTTCCGCGTGGGTTTCCTCCTGGTTCTCCGGTTTCCTCCCACAGTCCAAAAACATGGATCAAGTCAATTGAGTTCTCCAAATTGCCCCATATAGAGTGTGTGTGTGTGTGTGTGAGTGAGTGTGTGCCCAGCGATAGATTGCCCCCCTGTCCTCGTCAAACACCCGGGACGTTCCAACACGATGCCGAAACCTATCCCTGCATGGAGCACGTGGGGAGAACATGCCAAACTCGGCGCACACGACGTCAATCTATCGCGCCAGCGATCGATTGCCCCCCTGTCCTCATCAACTGCTTTTAGGACGTCAACTTCAGTTCTCCTCTCGCTCCTCCGGTCTCACGCTAGAACCTGGAACCATTTTCTGGATCAGACCCCCCACCCCACCCCCCGAGCGACACGGGGGCTTAGTGGTTTAGCATGTTCTCCTCTCAGCACTAGGGATTCCCGGTTCGAATCCCCATCTGGGTGGAGTTTCCATGTTCTCCCCGTGTTCCGCGTGGGTTTCCTCCGGGTTCTCCGGTTTCCTCCCACAGTCCAAAAACATGGATCAAGTCAATTGAGTTCTCCAAATTGCCCCATATAGAGTGTGTGAGTGTGTGCCCAGCGACAGATTGCCCCCCTGTCCTCGTCAAACACCCGGGACGTTCCAACATGATGCTAAAACCTATCCCTGCGGTCTCACGCTAGAACCTGGAACCATTTTCTGGATCAGACCCATCCCCCCCCCTCCCGGATCAGACCCCCGGGCGACATGGGGGCTTAGTGGTTTAGCATGTTCTCCTCTCAGCACCACGGATTCCCGGTTCGAATCCCCATCTGGGTGGAGTTTCCATGTCCTCCCCGTGTCCGTGTGGGTTTCCTCCGGGTTCTTCTCTCGCTCCTCCGGTCTCACGCTAGAACCTGGAACCATTTTCTGGATCAGACACCCCCCATCCTCCGGGCGACACGGGGGCTTAGTGGTTTAGCATGTTCTCCTCTCAGCATTAGGGATTCCCGGTTCGAATCCCCATCTGGGTGGAGTTTCCATATCCTCCCCGTGTCCGTGTGGGTTTCCTCCGGGTTCTCCGGTTTCCTCCCACAGTCCAAAATCATGGATCAAGTCAGTTGAGTTCTCCAAATTGCCCCATATAGAGTGTGTGTGTGTGTGTGAGAGTGAGCGACGCCCTGTCCTGACGGAACCCCCGGGGAAGCGGAACGTCATCCGAGCCCTGCGCACATCAGGGCTTTCGCTGCTTTTAGGACGTCAACTTCGGTTCTCCTCTCGCTCCGCCGGTCTCACGCTAGAACCTGGAACCATTTTCTGGATCAGACCCCCCCCCCCCCCCCCCCTCCGCCCCTTTGATCTCTGACCCGACACTCATACCTCTGTGAGCGAACAGAACAGCACAGTCAGAGACCTTTCCCACAGTGAGGCCTTAATCAGCTCCAGACCCTTGTCGTGTGTGTGTGTGTGTGTGTGTGTGTGTGTGTGTGTGTGTGTGTGTGTGTGTGTGTGTGTGAGGGGTGGGGGGGTTTCTGGCCCCGAGGTCCCGGCAGCCCTGCAGGCGAGTGGAGCCAGAAGGGCCTCTGGACGGCCGTGTCGGGAGCTCTGTCGCTCGCTCTGAGAGAGAGAGAGAGAGAGAGAGAGAGAGAGGAAATGGCTGCATTAAGGGCGGGGGGCGGGGGGGGGGATTCGGTTTCCCTCTCGGCGTTATGGACGCCGTGTTTACGTCTCTGCTCTCTCAGAACCCGGAGAACCTCAGATGTCCTGATGCTGGATCCTGCCGATCAGATTCAGGATGGAACTGAGACGTGGGTGACAGGAATAGGTTAGGAACCCGCTCGGCCTCGTTAACGAGCTGAAGCTAACGACGTCCCTGCAGCGTCAGGGCTACGGAACACCTTTGAGAACGTTTGAGAATGTTTGAGAACGTCAGCTTCTCAGAAGGTCCACATGGTTACCATGGAGACCAGTAATGAGCCCTGGAATGAATAAGAATGCATTTAAAGCGCTCTGATTGGGTTTGATCATCAGTCTGTCGTCTGCAGGTTCTGCGGACGCTGCCGTGTGTGTGTGTGTGTGTGTGTGTGTGTGCGTGCGTGCGTGTGTGTGTGTGTGTGTGTGTGTGTGTGTGTGTGTGTGTGTGTGTGTGTGTGTGTGTGTGTGTGTTGTATTAATTACAGCTGCTCCTCCACCTTGTGTTTCAGGAATGGCAGAATTCCATCCAGAAGAATGCGGGCCTGGCTTTCATCGAGCTCATCAATGAGGGAAGGTAATCAGAACCCGTTATGTTCTCATGTCCAGAGTTACGGGACACCGTGTTCTCCAATACGGCCGGAGAACCACGTGACCTTTAGAACAGCACCGACACCCCTTCGCCGGCGTGGAGACCCATAAATCGGCGATTTGAAACAATATCCGCTGATTACAATGTCAAGAAAGCTTATAAAAAAAAAAACAAAGTTAAAAAGTGCTCTCCCCCTAGTGGTGACCCTGTTAATAACAGTGAGGTAGAACCTTGCGAGTAGGGATGAGACGATTTATCGTTTTCCGCGATTAATTGTGATTTATAAGCATTGCAGTTAATTATCTGAGAGTGAGTCAACATCGTCATGACGACAGGACTTTAGAGTCTGAACTCTCAGGGAACAAAAATAAAGTTTGTGACGTTAGAGACCAAAAATCAAACGGATTTCTCATCCCTGACTTTTTCTTTGATGACGGAACGTTATCTCGTATTTACGTTACATTACACAAATAACAAAGATGTGAAACCGCGCACCGTTCCTCTGATTACTGAAACTTTTAATCCTATTAATTAATCGTATTAATTAATCGTATTAATCGTGATTATTTTTAAGACGATAATCGTAACACCAATATCTGTAATCCTCTCATCTGTAGTTGAGTGTTGCATTAACTGTGAGAGCGTTATTATATCTACTGTCCAGTGGTCTTATTGTGTGTGTGTGTGTGTGTGTGTGTTAGAGTGTGTGTGTGTGTGTGTGTGTGTGTGTGTGTGTGTGTGTGTGTGTGTGTGTGTGTGTGTGGAACCGTTCCGTGGTTAATGCAGAGCTGATCAGGGTCGACTTACCCTGCATTTCCATCTGTTGACCCATCTGCCAACCTACTGCCACACACACACACACACTCTCTCACACACACACACTCACACGCACACACACACACACACACTGTAAGGCTTGTTTGATAGAGCGTGAGTGAACAGTGACAGGCGCTGTCCAGGGTGCTGGCATGTCTCTCCCTCACCCCGTGTCCGTCTGCGGTGGGACACCTGTCCCGACGCCTCTGTGTTTTCATTTGTGTGTATTGTTGTGTGTGTGTGTGTAAGTGTGTGTGTGTGTGTGTGTGTGTGTGTGTGTTTATAAAAGCACACCGTCCATCCGAGTTTGAACCTGCGTGATGTCACACTGAACATCCCAGAGACGTGGGTGAGGAGCTCAGTGGTCAGTCTGAAGGTCGGTGGTTCTAATCCCAGCTCCACTGAAGTGACCAAGTGGCCCTTAACCCTCATTGCTCCAGGGGGCGCTGTGGTTAACCCTGTGCGCCCGTCGCTTTGGACAAAATGTCATGTCAATGTAGATGACCTCGGGTGACCTTGAGAAACCAATCCCGACGTGGAGCTGCCGATGACATCACAGAGTCTGATTGGTTAACGCCTCAGTTCTGTGATGAATCGGACCTTGGTCTCTGTGAGGGCGTGACGGTTCCATGTCCCCGAGACGTCTATGAACTTTAATTAAACATCTCAACATCTCATCTCAGAAGATCCGACCTACAGTGTCCCAACACCGGGTTGACGCAGCGCCCCCTGGAGCAATGAGGGTTAAGGTTCTTGCTCAAGGAGCCACATTGGTGACTCCAGTGGAGCTGGAATTTAACCCACAAGCTTCTGATTGATATCCCGTCATCCTGAGCCCGGAGCGGCCACGCCCCCGGAGTGACCACGCCCCCGGAGCGGCCACGCCCCCGGAGCGGCCACGCCCCCGGTCTTCAGCGGACGGTTCCACTCGATGACGCCCGTTTCCGTGTAACCGCGGCACGCCGTCCCCTGTGCGCTCCAAAGCGTCCCTCTGAGATGTTTACTGCCGTTGATGTCATTGATGTCACGGGGGACGTCCCGTATGTTGGACACGGCTTCTCACACTGCACGGTCCAGATGAGACGGACAATGGAACCCGCTTTCAGAAGTTCTCATGTTCCGCGCAGAAAAGCCACAAATGAAGTCCGCGCTCTGAAAGCATGTAGCAGAACTAAATGTTCTCTGAAGCGCCGAGTCGTCGGTGACATCCTGCTTCCTCCGTCTGAAGACCTCCGTGATGTGGCCCCCGGGCCCCGGGGGGGGGGGGGGTCTCAGAGGCAGCGGGTTCCATGTGAACTCGAGTACGGAGCGTCCAGAACAACACACTGCACCAACATCTACAGTCTGCAGACCGTCATGAACGGTTCTGGGTTCTCCATTAAGAGCAGGTGGTGTTGGGGTGGTGGAGCATGTTACAAATATACAATAACATGAGCCCTCACGCTCCTCCTCACGCCTCTCCTCACACATCTCGTCACACGCCTCCTCACGCTGTTCCTCACGTACCTCCTCACGCTGTTCCTCACGTACCTCCTCACGCTGTTCCTCACGTACCTCCTCACGCTGTTCCTCACGCACCTCCTCACGCACCTCCTCACGCTGTTCCTCACGCACCTCCTCACGCTGTTCCTCACGCACCTCCTCACGCTGTTCCTCACGTACCTCCTCACGCTGTTCCTCACGTACCTCCTCACGCTGTTCCTCACGTACCTCCTCACGCTGTTCCTCACGCACCTCCTCACGCTGTTCCTCACGTACCTCCTCACGCTGTTCCTCACGCACCTCCTCACGCTGTTCCTCACGTACCTCCTCACGCTGTTCCTCACGTACCTCCTCACGCTGTTCCTCACGCACCTCCTCACGCTGTTCCTCACGTACCTCCTCACGCTGTTCCTCACGTACCTCCTCACGCTGTTCCTCACGTACCTCCTCACGCTGTTCCTCACGTACCTCCTCACGCTGTTCCTCACGTACCTCCTCACGCTGTTCCTCACGCTCCTCCTCACGCGTCTTACGCACACGTCTCGTCACACGCCTCCTCACGCACCTCCTCACGCTCCTCCTCACGTTCTTCCTCATGCACCTCCTCACACGTCTCCTCACGCTCCTCCTCACGCGCCTCCTCACGCTCTTCCTCATGCACTTCCTCACGCTCCTCCTCACGTTCTTCCTCATGCACCTCCTCACACGTCTCCTCACGCTCCTCCTCACGTTCTTCTTCCTCATGCACCTCCTCACACGTCTCCTCACGCTCCTCCTCACGCGCCTCCTCACGCTCTTCCTCATGCACTTCCTCACGCTCCTCCTCACGTTCTTCCTCATGCACCTCCTCACACGTCTCCTCACGCTCCTCCTCACGTTCTTCCTCATGCACCTCCTCACACGTCTCCTCACGCTCCTCCTCACGCGCCTCCTCACGCTCTTCCTCATGCACTTCCTCACGCTCCTTCTCACGCGCCTCCTCACGTTGTTCCTCACGCACCTCCTCACGCACCTCCTCATGCTCCTCCTCATGCTCCTTCTCACGCGTCTTCCTCACACGTCTCCTCACACTCCTCCTCACGCTCTTCCTCATGCACCTCCTCACGCTCCTCCTTACACGTCTTCTAACGCTCCTCTACACGCTGCTCCTTACAATGCTCCTCACGCACCTCCTCACGCGTCTCCTCACGTGTCTCCTCGCGCGTCTCCTCACGCTCCTCCTCACGCTCCTCCTCACGCCTCTCTTCATGCTGTTCCTCACGCTGTTCCTCACGCTGTTCCTCACGCTGTTCCTCACGCACCTCCTCATGCTCCTTCTCACGCGTCTTCCTCACACGTCTCCTCATGCTCCTCCTCACGCTCCTTCTCACACGTCTCCTCATGCTCCTCCTTACACGTCTTCTAACGCTCCTCTACACGCTGCTCCTTACAATGCTCCTCACGCACCTCCTCACACGTCTCCTCACGCGTCTCCTCACGCTCTTCCTCACGCCTCTCTTCATGCTGTTCCTCACGCTGTTCCTCACGCGCCTCCTCACGCGCCTCCTCATGCTCCTCCTCACGCTCCTCCTTACGCGTCTTCCTCACATGCCTCCTCACGCGCCTCCTCATGCGCCTCCTCACGCTCCTCCTCACGCTCTTCCTCCTCACGACAACCCAACACGCTGGCGGTTTAGGCCGTGTTTGCGTGACGGAGCTGAAGACCTCGTTCAGAACCTTACGCGTCTTCCTCACACGTCTCCTCACACTGTTCCTTACGCACCTCCTCACTCTCTTCCTCGTGCACCTCCTCACGACAACCCAACACGCTGAAGACACGCTGTTTGCTGAAGAGCTCGTTCAGAACCTGTCGGCGGTTCAGGAACTTGATAAATGGGCTTCTAAATGACGCGCCCATCCCGAGACAGGAGCATAAATATAATACTAATTCTGCTTAATGAGGTGTAAGACGGGCTGGAACGTAGAACCCCCCCCCCCCCCCCGAGTTTATGAACCAGGTTTACATCAGCTGCGCTCGGTGCAGACGCGGCGGCGTCGTCATGGAAATGAAGCACAGAGAGGATAATGTTCTGATAATTCATAAATGCATTCTGAACCGATGACGTTTCTAAACGGGGCTCTCTGATTGGTTGTTCCAGACTGCTGTGTCATGCCATGAAGGACCACATCGTGCGGGTGGCCAACGAGGCCGAGTTCATCCTGAACCGCCAGCGAGCCGAGGACGTCCACAAGCACGCCGAGTTCGAGGTTTGATCCGAATTCATCGTCACATCGTTACTCTGATCCTCAATATCATAAAGTAACAGGGTGCGAGGGGGCGTGGCCTTAATCTCAATAAACCCCATGAAGAGGTGTTATGAATCCCGGCGGTGTAGTGGAGAACAGCGCCACCTCTTTACGTGATTTATTCACAATAATACACAACCTCGAGAGTCTGATTGCTTTAGTAAAACACTTACAAACTCACTGTAATAAAAAAACAAGTTAATAATTATTTTGTATATTCGTTAATTTGTTAATAATCTCAATGTAATCTAGCCTGCTTTTTAAAGTGAACGCTGATCACTGAGTAACAGGATTTCCAGCGGCTCTCAAGATAGCAGTATGAATATACAATACATTATTTTCCCGATGTATTTTATAAACTGCGTTCTGTAATTTGGCCACTAGATGGCTGTAGATTATTAGAGAATCCTGTTAAATCCCGATTAATCCCAGTGTTGTGCTGATTTAATCCCTCAGGGGGCGATGGTGGGATTAGATGGCAGGTCCTTTTGGGATTATTGTTCTGTTTGTGAACGCTGCCTCCGTGTACTCCGCGGTGTTCTGTGTAATCCCAGTCGTTAACACCCCCCCCCCCCCCCGGGAGATTAATCCAGCCGTACAGAGAGATTTAATAACCCCGTCCCCATCGCAGACGACTCCCTCTGACAGAACAACCCCGTCAACCCGTTTCCACATCGTTAACCAGCTTTTAGAGAGCCGGCTCATTAACTGGTTAATCCCGCAGAGGATTAGAACCGGAATGAGAACCGTGGGCGGGGGGGGGGGGGGGGGGGGGTGTTTAACGTTTGTACAGGTGACACGGTTATGCTGGAACTGGATGGGCCTTCCCCAAACTGTTCGTGAGTGTTAAACGGCATGCGCGAGGTTCTAGGTTTGGACCCCTGCGGTAGCCGGATTAATTAAACCTCACCTCTCCGAGGTCGGACACCGATGGTGGGTGAGCACCCGGCTCGCCATCGGTGTTCCAATTCGCTCCAAATGCATTCGGTGGAGTTAAGACTGAAGCCCTGCTCTGTTTCGTTTTATTGCTCTTGTCTCATGCACTGGGGTAGAGTCAGAGGACCGAAGAGGGCCTTCCCCAAACTGTTGATAACGGGACCGAATTAACGTCTCATGAATAAGTAATGAATGTCCACCATATTGTTAGCACGTTCGCCTCTCAGCTCTAGGGACTCCCGGTTCGAATCCCCATCTGGGTGGAGTTCCCATGTTCTCCCCGTGTCCGCGTGGGTTTCCTCCGGGTTCTCCGCTTTCCTCCCACAGTCCAAAAACATGGATCAAGTCAATTGAGTTCTCCAAATTGCCCCATATAGAGTGTGTCTGTGTGAGTGAGTGTGTGTGTGCCCAGCGATGGATCGGCGCCCTGTCCTGGGTGTATCTGCTCAGCGCCCGAGACGTTCTCCCTTGGATGGGCATGGGGAACCCCCCCCCCGCGACCCTAATTGAGGATAAAGCGGGAGATAATGAATGAATGAATGAATGTCCACCATATTGAACCATCATGACTTATTAAAGCGG
>JAFMOC010001313.1:0-24936 GCA_019802505.1 Corydoras sp. C115
AAACAAACCCCTTTCCTACACCCTTTCATAAAACGGTTTTTTAAAAAAACAGCAGAATTTTTAAAAGAGTTTTTTAAATTTTCCCTTAATTGATTCGGACCTAAAAAAAAAGCTCTCACATGAAAGGAGCCCGGGGTTAAAATTCCCAAAGGTGCGGGCCCCACAAACCCAAACTGAAAAAACCACTTTCAAACACTGATCCCATGTATAAATTTAATACGCCACCCTAAGGGGCCAAATTACAAAAACGAGTTTAAAAAAAAAACCCGGCCGAAAACTGTTTTTTAAGTTTTTTATTAATCTGTGTTTTTTTGATTTAAAAAAATTTGTTTTGTTTATCATGCATTAAATCCGAAGGTAAAGGTGAAAATTGGGTTTGGAAAACTTTAAATCTGAAAAATTTTTCCATTTAATTTTTAATTTTCTTTTCGTTTTTCTTTTAAAAATAAGTTTTCAACAGTTTTTTTATAAAGAAAATAAATCCCCAAAAATGTGCTGAATGAGTGTATGCCCAGTGATAGATTGGTGCCCTGTCATGGGTGTATCTGCCCAGAGCCCGAAATGTTCTCCCCTGGGTGGACATGGGGACTCTTGGGGAGAACGTGGTATGTTTTGTCTGTCCACTACATAATGCAATTACAACTAATACTTACATTAGACATTAGAAGAAAATCCAAAGAACAGATAGATACAGAAAACAATAACTAACTTTTCCTTTACATTAAAAAAAACTTTTATGAGAAAACAGAAACAGAAGCAGAATAACATTCTTGAGAACTTGTTTTGTGGTTCCATGGTGTAATGGTTAGCACTCTGAATCCAGTGATCTGAGTTCTAATCTCGGTGGAACCTGTGTTGGCTCTGAAAATTGATGTCTGAGTATTGTTTAATAAAAATAAAGAGCAAAAACTTTTAATTAGCTGTCTTCATTTATTAAACTGTATTTTAAAGGCAAAAGTATTTTTACACCAGTCATTAGTTAGATAAGTATTTTGATAATTAAATGTGCTGGGTTTTTTTTTTTGCTGATGTAGCTCAGTTGGGAGAGCCTTAGACTGAAGCTCTAAAGGTTCCTGGTTCGAAACCAGGTTTTAGCAGAATTTTACAGCGTGAAGTGTTTTGACTCTCCACTTTAAAATTTTATAAAAATTAACACATACGCTAGACAAAGAAAATCTAAAGAATTGAATTGATTGAATACAGCAGAGCTGAACATTTTTATAAGCTGTATAATAAGGATTGCAGACAAAACTTGTTTCAGTCAAAGGTTTGTGCAAAAATTAAGTGTTTTATTATTGTTATTATTAGTGTTTTTACTATTTCAGCAGTTGTCTCTTTTAAAATAAACTTTACGCAGTCTAAAGAGTAGACTTTAAACCTTTTATGTTTTCATGCAATCCAGGACAGAGTGATGATATTGAAATGACACAATCTGAAAGCGTTTTGTAATATGAATAATATGAATTGTGAATAATTCAAACAACAAAACAAACCCCAACTTGATAGCACTTTCTGTAAAAGACCACTAAAGAAAGATACCACAGTTGGAGCAGGTTAATCCTAAAACTTCAAAGTATTTTGTTCAGTTTAATATTATGAGCATAATAATTTAAAACCGTAAAAACATCCAAATGCTTATTCATTCATTCATTCATTCATTCATTCATTCATTATCTCCCGCTTTATCCTCTATTAGGGTCGCGGTGGGGTTCCCCATGCCCATCCAGGGGAGAGCGTCTCGGGCGCTGGGCAGATAGATCCAGGACAGGGCGCCAATCCATCACTGTCCAAATGCTTATTTCTGAACAAAAATTAATGATTCATTCAAAATAAAGTTTGCCATGACCAGAGTTGCTGCAGGCACAACGCAGAGCACTGGGGCAAAAAAAATGAACGTCCAGCATTTTTGATAAAAAATATTTTTTTACAAATATTTTCATTCTTTATATTATGAATTATTGAATCTCTTGTTGCTGAGATTTTATCTATGATAAAGCTGCTAATGCAAAAACATATTTGGGTTTCTATAGTGCCATTAAGAGCACTGTGTTTAATTAAAGAAAATATTTCAACATTAAAGGTTTTTATTTTTCATTATTTTGGAAACGTTATTTTAATTTCAAACCCAAACACTTTAGAGGTTTAGCTTTTAGATTGATCGACTAATCGAAAAAAAAAAAAAAATTGATTGTTAGGTGCAGCCATACTAACCGCGCTGCGATCACGGCACACCACAAAGCCCTTCCTACACCCTTTCATAAAACTGGATGTTAATGAAACAGCAGCAATTTTAAAAGAGCTTTTAAATTTTGCTAATCGGGACCTAAATAAAGCTCTCACATAGCAGGAACCCGGTTAAATTCCAAGGTGCAGGCCACAAATCCAAACTGCAAAACCACATGCTACACTGATCCCATGTATGAATTTAATACTGCCATCTAATGGCCAAATTACAGAACGAAGTTTATAAAAAAAGCGTCCGCAACTGTTTATAAGCTGTTTCTATTAATCTGTGCTTTATGATTTAAAATAATGTTTTGTTTATCATGCATTGATACGAAGGTAAAGGTGACAATTGGTGAAAACATTCCAATCTGATCATTTTCAGTCTAATATTTTAATATTCTATCAGTTATCTATTAAAATAAGATTTCAACAGTGTTATTTATCAGAAGATAAATCTCCAAAATGTGCTGAAATTTGCCAAACCTGATAATTTGCCTTCTGATTGTATTATGTATTCCTACTACTACTACTACTACTACTACTACTACTACTACTACTACTACTACTATTATTATTATTATTATTATTATTATTATTATTAGTTTCCATGTCCCACGTGGGTTTCCTCCGGGTTCTCCGGTTTCCTCTCACAGTCCAAAAAACATGAATCAAGGTCGATTGCATTCGTCAAATTGCCCCATATAGTGTGTGTCTGTGTGAGTGAGTGTATGCCCAGTGATAGATTGGTGCCCTGTCCTGGGTGTATCTGCCCAGAGCCCGAAATGTTCTCCCCTGGGTGGACATGGGGACTCTTGGGGAGAACGTGGTATGTTTTGTCTGTCCACTACATAATGCAATTACAACTAATACTTACATTAGACATTAGAAGAAAATCCAAAGAACAGATAGATACAGAAAACAATAACTAACTTTTCCTTTACATTAAAAAAAAACTTTTATGAGAAAACAGAAACAGAAGCAGAATAACATTCTTGAGAACTTGTTTTGTGGTTCCATGGTGTAATGGTTAGCACTCTGAATCCAGTGATCTGAGTTCTAATCTCGGTGGAACCTGTGTTGGCTCTGAAAATTGATGTCTGAGTATTGTTTAATAAAAATAAAGAGCAAAAACTTTTAATTAGCTGTCTTCATTTATTAAACTGTATTTTAAAGGCAAAAGTATTTTTACACCAGTCATTAGTTAGATAAGTATTTTGATAATTAAATGTGCTGGGTTTTTTTTTTTGCTGATGTAGCTCAGTTGGGAGAGCCTTAGACTGAAGCTCTAAAGGTTCCTGGTTCGAAACCAGGTTTTAGCAGAATTTTACAGCGTGAAGTGTTTTGACTCTCCAGTTCAAAATTTTATGTCCGCTAGACAAAGAAAATCAAAAGAACAGATTGAATACAGCAGAGCTGAACATTTTTAAAAGCTGTATAATAAGGATTGTAGACAGAACAATGGTTTGTGTAAAAAATTAAGTGTTTTATTATTATTAGTGTTTTTACTATTTCAGCAGTTGTCTCTTTTAAAATAACCTTTATGCAGTCTAAAGAGTAGACGTTAAACCTTTTATGTTTTCATGCAATCCAGGATAGAGTGATGATATTAAAATGACACAATCTGAAAGTGTTGTGCAATAAACTGATATATTTTCTGTATGTATAAAATTAGATTAAATTATGAATGGATCCTACATTTTGAAACATCAAAGTGACCTCTCTCTGTGCATCAACATCAGAATTTAACATTTTACAAACCTTAAAGAGGATCTGATTAAAAAACAAAAACTGTATTAATACAAATATTTTTATTACTTAATGTTGGATTTTATTGTCCACAATGTTTGTGGCCCAGAGGAAATTTAAGAAGAGAATGAAATGAACAGGATTATAAACTCAATAAAAATTGAAATAAAAATGAAATTGTTTTAAATTGTTAAAAATTGTTTAATAATTTTTGTGAATAATCTAAACAATAACAAACCCCAACTTGATAGCTCTTTCTGTAAAGTCCACTAAAGAAAGATTTGAGCAGTTTGAGCAGGTTAATCTTGAAGCTTGAAAGTATTTTATCCAGTTTAATATAGTATAATAAGTAATAATATAAAAAAGTAAAAACATCCAAATTCTTATTTCTGAAAAAAAAAAAAAAAAAAAAAAAAAGGTTTCATTGAAAATAACGTTTGCCATGACCAGAGTTGCTGCAGCCACATGCAGAGCACTAACCACTATGGCTGGGGCAAAAAAAAAAAAAAAATGTACGTCCAGCATTTTTGATGAGACATTTGAATAATAGTAAAAGACTAATTTTAAAATGTTCCACCATCATTCTAATGTGCTTTACATTATGAATTATTGAATCTCTTGTGGCTGAGATTTTATCTTTTATAAAGCTGATAATGCAAAAGCATTTTTGTGTTTCAATAGTGTATGAATTTAATTTAATTGAGCTTAATTCTTTTAAACCTTACCTTAGGGATTAGCTTTTAAATCATCTGCAATAGTTTAAGCTACTTGTCAATGAAGTAAATTTAGAGCAAAAACTGTCTGTTTCTCTAACAATCAAATACTGCCATCTAGTGGCCAAATATCCGAACGAAGTTTATAAAAAAAATGCCGCAACTGTTTATATGTTGTTTCTATTAATCTGTGCTTTATAATTTAAAATAATGTTTTGTTTATCATGCATTGATACGAAGGTGAAGCGCTCATGTGAAGCTTGTATGTTATTGTCAATAATGTCACTGCTGGACACACGGGCGAAAAGGGACAAAGGGGAAATTAGCTCAAATGCAAGAGGAAAATGTTAAGGAAAATTCATGGCCGGTGCCATGGAAAAATAACAATTCTTTTTGCCACAATATCAAGTCTGTAAAAAAAAAAGGTTGTTTGCCTTTAACACCACAACAACATTGAAAAGTTGGCCGATACAGGGATTGAACCTATGACCTTGGCGTTATTAGCACCACGCTCTAACCAACTGATCTAATCGACCTGACAACTGGTGGAAACATTCCAGTCTGATCATTTTCAGTCTACATTCTGGGCTGGATTTGCATTGGAAAGTTTATAGTGAACATGTTTGAGATGAATTGCCCTAAGAGAAGAGCAAAAGTTTCAGATTATGGGCAATTAGCTCAAATAGTGGAGCGCTTGCTTGGCATGCGAGAGGTAGCGGGATCGTTACCTGCATTCTCGATTGTGTGGCTCAATTCTTTTTTTTAGCTGGAGGCAAAGTCATGGCTGGTTCCTTGAAAAACTAACAGTTCTTTTGGCCACAATATCATTCTTTCATTCATTCATTATCTTCCGCTTTTTCCTTTATTAGGGTCGCGGTGGGGTTCCCCATGCCCATCCAGGGGAGAACGTTTCGGGCACTGGGCAGACACACCCAGGACAGGGTGCCAATCTCTCGCTGGGGACACACTCACTCACACAGACACGCACACATACACACTCTATATGGGGCAATTTGGAGAGCTCAATTGACTTGATCCATGTTTTTGGACTGTGGGAGGAAACCGGAGAACCTGGAAGAAACCCACGCAGACACGGGGAGATCATGGAAACTCCACCCAGATGGGGATTCGAACCGGGAATCCCTAATGCTGAGAAGAGAACATGCTAACCACTAAGCCACCGTGCCGCCCATGTGTTAAAAGATGTAGATGACATTTCCTTAATTAATCAATGTTTATATTTTTTTATTTTAAAACAAAAAAACTTTTTTTTGTCTGTTTATGGATATTAAAAGCAGACAAGACTTCATTTATCTTTGAAGCTTTATGTTAATAGTTTCCATTAACTAAGAGCAAAAGCTAATTCTCCCTGTCAGGGAATCGAACTCCAGTTTTCTGCGTGACAGGTAAAGTTACTGTCCACTATACTAACGGGGACTACTTCCCGAAAAGTTGTCTTAATAGGCCCCTGAAATGTTTATTATTTGGGTTAATTACCACATTAATATTTGTGTTCTTTATATTGAATATTGAAATAGAAATGTTTTCTTATTTGTATTTTATTTTGTGAAGAACAGAGACTTTGTCAGTCTATGCACTAAGGGAAAAATGGAGCCTTTTTTGTTGAGAAAGTTCATGGACAGTTCTCTATTTTGTTTTCATTCCTGTTGACAGGTTAGTCAGTAAGGTTTCAGCGTTCATCAGAAACGGTACATGCACAGCGTATTACAGTGTAATATGCTTTATTAAAGTTTATTATTATAATGAACCTGTAATTGAGCACAAGCTCTTACTCTGGTTGTGGTTTACTGTATGTGTTCATTTATGTGTACTACGATAAAAGAAACGAAAAAGAATGAAGGGGCGAGATATTACAGACACTGTGAGTAGTTTAAGAGATTTGGTTCTATAGATGACAAAAGCAACATTATATTAAATGAATACAAATGAAAATAAGTATTACATGTTTAGCATGTTTGCCTCTCAGCACTAGTGATTCCCGGTTGGAATCCCCATCTGGGTGGAGTTTCCATGTTGTCTGCGTGGGTTTCCTCCGGGTTCTCCGGTTTCCTCCCACAGTCCAAAAACATGGATTAAGTCAATTGAGTACTCCAAATTGCCCCATATAGAGTGTGTCTGTGTGAGTGAGTGTGTGCCCAGCGATGGATTGGCGCCCTGTCCTGGGTCTATCCGCCCAGCGCCCGAGATTTTCTCCCCTGGTTGGGCATGGGGAACCCCACCGTGACCCTAATAGAGGATAAAGTGGGAGATAATGGATGAATGAATTTAAAAATCAAATTTGATATTTTCATTCATTCATCCATTATCTTCCGCTTTTATCCTGTATTAGGGTCGTGGGGGGGTTCCCCATGCCCATCCAGGGCACACACTCACTCAAACAGGCATACTCTATATGGGGCAATTTGGAGTACTCAGTTGACTTGATCCATGTTTTTGGACTGTGGGAGGAAACCAGAAAACCCGGAGGAAACCCATGCGGACATGGGGAGAACCTGGAAACTCCACCCAGATCGGGATTCAAACCGGGAATCCCTAGAGCTGAGAGGCGAACGTGCTAACCACTAAGCCACCATTTTGATATTTTATCATGTGAAATACAATAGATTTTTAACAGAATAATTCCATTTAACGTTTCGTTATAACAAAAATTTAAAATACAGAGATAAAAGAAATAAAAGTTCCACATTCACACTACAGATCTGCAGAGGAGACTGAATGTTAACATGTCAGTGTGTCACATTGGTTGCAGTAATTTATTTATGCCAGGTGGGGGCTCCACAAAACAAGTTACTACATATACAGACTAAACTACCATCTACATAAACAGTAACCTTGTAGTGCACTCAATTGTACTTTGCATTGTCAGAATTAAGACTATACTTTCAGGGGTCATTGCTATATTTTGTAATTTGGAAATGTGATTAAAAAAGTGTTGCGTCATCCAAACCATGATGAGGAATCAAGATACTCTCTTTAGAGCATGAATCAGATATGGAGTGATGAATTAGTTCATCTGCTTTTTTGCTTTGATGAATGCTCCTTTAGCTTTTGGCAGAATGGAGGAAGAGAATATGTTCAGAGTGGTTATGATGCTCGTAGTTTAAAACAGAAAAACTCATACTGAACATTGTGTTGTTTATTTGATTACTATTTATGTTAAATTACCAATTATATTGATTATAGTTTTTCTATATTACTTAAACATGTTTCATGACATTGCTCCTCATTTTTCACAAACTCTAAACACAAAACACTTTTCTAAAGCTACATACACACAACCTCACAATCTCTTTTCAAAACAAATACATCACACCAAAACAGTTGCTCATATGCTCAAAAGCAAACTTTGACACCACAATTCCGCTCAAGGCCTGCAAAAATGTACACACTATTGAGCATAATTAACCACATAACCAAAAATATTGAAAACACAATTTTCAGAGAATGAAACTGTTCTTTTAACAGTTTCGCAACTGCCAGGATGCATTTGAGCAACCCTTATTTATTCTCAAATATGTATTGGGCATTTACTATAGATTTCTGCATTTCATAGGAATAATGAATAATGCAGAAAATGCAGTGATATCACAACTCAATGCAGAAATGAGTACTGTAAACTCCATGGAGGATCCATTACACACAATAGATACAGTACAGTAACAATCAAAAACACAATGTTCAGGGTGCGATTTCTTTTATTACAGTATGTTGTACCTGTTAATTGACACAGTATGTTGTATGTTATGTTGTCTTCACTGCAGTGTAGCGACTGAAGCTATCCAACAAGTTAAACCCTGATTAAAAAAACAGGAGTCTGTACTGTAGTTAATATTTCACTGTTGTTTACTGAAGAATCCAGTATTACATATCAGAGTGAAAACTGCAACAAAACAAAGTTTGATTTTTTTTAAACATAAAGTTCAGATTCACATGAAGTCTCATGAATATCCTTGTAAATAAATGTAAAATAAAAATGATCTTTTAAACGATTTATTACTTTCTCTTTCAACTTTAAACTTAACTTATTCTATCAATTATTTAACTTAACAATGAATTTTATTTACGACCTTGCTTCTAGCATCGTTCACGGTCAGGAATACTTAAGAAGAAACTGATATTACAGACACTGTGAGTAGTTTAAGAGATTTGGTTCTATAGATGACAAAAGCAACATTATATTAAATTAATACAAATGAAAATTAGTATAACATAAAAAAAACTATTTAGATATTTTATCATGTAAAATACAATACACAATTTTACAGAATAATTCAATTTAACCTTTAATTATAACAAAAAAGTAAATACAGAGATAAAAGAAATAAAAGTTCCACATTCACACTACAGATCTGCAGAGGAGACTGAACGTTAACCTGCCCCTGTGTCACATTGGTTGCTGTAATTTATTTATACCAGGTGGGGGCTCTACAATACAAGTTACTACATATATAGACTAAACTTACCATCTACATAAACAGTAACCTTGTAGTGCACTCAATTGTACTTTACACTGTCAGGATTAAAACTATACTGCGTCACCCTAACCATGATGAAGAATCAAGATACTCTGTTTTGAGCTTGAATAAGATATGGAGTGATAAATTAGTTCATCTGCTTTTTTTCTTCGATGAATGCTTTTTTTTGCTTTTAGCAGAATGGAGGAAGAGAGTATGTTTAGAGTGTTTATGATATTCACAGTTTAAAACAGAAAAACTCTTTATGAACATTTTGTTATTTATTTGATTGCTATTTGTGTCAAGTTACCAATTATGTTGATTAAAACACAAGTGCTCAAAGATGAAAAAGAAACCTGTTAACATCATGCCTGGGTCTTAAGAATACTTAATGAGGTTTTGATCATAGAAGCCAATGCTCACAAAAATCTCACTCTCTTTTTTTCCTCTAACAGTCTCATCTCATCATCTTCCATTTAATCCCAAACTAGAGACTAGGGTTGATGGGGGTCCCCCATGCCCATTTAGAGGGGAACATTTCAGGTGCTGAGCAGATACACCAAGGATGTGAGTTCAATTCCACATTCTGCATCTTCTTTATTTTCTATTTCCGTGTTTGGTTTTCTTTACCAGTGTAACTTCTTGCAGGAAGATATTGAACGAATGATTCTCATAAAGAATTTCCTTAAAATAACCGACTCTGGTGGGACTCGAACCCACAACCTTTGAATGACCACAATACCTTAGAAGTCCAATGCGCTATCCATTGCGCCACAGAGCCAACTGTGTGAAAGACATATAACAACGATGTTTAACCGGCTAATTGGAAACATATATTGCTTAAATTGTTTCGTTGTTAAACACTGTATACGTGTTTAGTGTTTAACACAGATTCTGTCTCCTGACAGGAACTGACACAGAACCAAGAGTCTAAGGGTCAATTTATTTGCTAATTAATTAGTTTTATAACTTCACCAGATAATGTTATGTTACTCATTACCCACATTTTACACCATCTTAAATAGAGTCCCCTTAGCAGAGAGCACATTGAGAGCAAATGTTTGCTAAGTAGTGCACTTGTTCACAGTAACATAACTAAATGAATTTGTGCACCTATAGTTTCTGCACTTGCTGCATTTCTCAGTTCTCTCCATTAATTCTCACTCCATATTGTTCAGCACTGCTTAATGGTGGAATGATCTCACATTTACATTTAGTCATTTAGCAGATGCTTTTATCAAAAGCAACTTACCAATGAGAGAACAAGTCAGGAGTTAAGGAGGAAGCAGCTACACTGGAGTATTATCAATCCTGATCATTATCCAATTGTTTTAATGTTTAAAGTGCCTTGATCATTCCAATTTTTTATTTATTTATTTTGTCTATAATGCTGAGACATTTAGCATCTTCAAGAAACAAAACATTTATTTTCTGAAAGCACTTAAAAAATGTGAAAAAATTAAAAGCTAACATTTAACCTTGAAGCATCAAGTGAATAGGTTTCAGTCACAGAGCATAACAGCTAAGGCTCCACGTCGGGGAATCAAACCCCAGTCTTCCGCGTGACCTGCATAGCCACTGTTCACTCTACTAACGAGGACTGAGCAAAGTAATGATCAAAGTTTATGTTCAGTACATTTGTATGTGATAGTTTGTGGGGTGACTTCATGTGTATAAAGAAAGTTTACTATGTTGATGTTTCTATTCAACAGATTCCACAGACTTTCTGGTGACAAGCAGATACACTGACCATTGCACTGACGAGGAAGGTTGCTAAAATGCGCCTCTGTTGGTGGTTAGGATTCTTGGTTTTGCCCGGGTTCAATTCCTGCTATGAGAATTATTAAGGTTCAACCTGCTGGTTGTAAAGGTTGATTTTTTAGGCCCCATGATTTTCTGTCAAAATAAGAATGGAAAGCAATGCTTTTTTATCAAAGTCCGGATTTGATTGATTTTCAATCAATCAATTAATACACAGAATCTGTGTTCTTTAATTTTAATTACATTAAAGTCGTACATGAGACACAGTGTAGCATAAGGTCTTGCAGTTTGTATACCTGGGCTGCACCTAGAAATCTAACCAGGTTCAACTCCCGCTATGTGAGACCCCCATTTTTTTCCTCAACACCAACTGGCAAGTTAGAACTTTAAAGGCTAAATATTGCAGCTATTGTAAATGGTGTCCCGTGGTCGCATAGTGGTTAGTACTCTGTGTTGTGGCCGCTTCAAATCTGGGTCATGGCAAGCTCTTTTAAAAGATAAAATTATTTTTTTATCAATCATTGGCTTAACTAATTGGCTGAGCTGCTTGTTCAGCCATGACATTATTGTTAATAATGTCATGGCTGAACAAGCAGCTCAGCCAATTAGTTAAGCCATTGGGGGGGGGGGTTCCCCATGCCCATCCAGGGAAGAACATTTCGGGCACTGGGCAGATAAACCCAGGACAGGGTGCCAATCTATTATTTCTTTTAATAATATTTAATGTAAATAAGTTAAAATAGTAAAGGTGGAATATTTTCAGGAGGTGCAGAATTTTATTGGATGATTGTTGGATGGAAAAAAAAACATGACATACTATTTACTGTCTAAAGAAATGCCTTAATTGTGCTGCATTTTATAACCACACCCATAACAGGGTCACTGAAAGTTTCAGGGTCACATGAGGGTTCTGGTGTCCATTTGGATGTATAAGTTCAAATATCACTTCAGACATTCATTCATTCATTATATCGCGCTTTATCCTCTATTAGGTTCGCGGTGGGGTTCCCCATGCCCATCCAGGGGAGAACATCTCAGGCGCTGGGCAGATACACCCAGGACAGGGCGCCAATCCATCGCTGGGTACACACTCACACACTTAAACACACTCTATATGGGGCAATTTAGAGAACTCAGTTAACTTGATCCATGTTTTTGGACTGTGGG
This sequence comes from Corydoras sp. C115, assembly GCA_019802505.1. NCBI lineage: Eukaryota > Metazoa > Chordata > Actinopteri > Siluriformes > Callichthyidae > Corydoras > Corydoras sp. C115. Next base: position 12,089 of record JAFMOC010001313.1, read on the forward strand.
AGGAAACCGGAGAACCCGGAGGAAACCCACGCGGACACGGGGAGAACATGGAAACTCCACCTAGATGGGGATTCGAACCGGGCATCCCTAGCACTGAGAGGCGAACGTGCTAACCACTAAGCCACCATGCCACCCACTTCAGACATAATATTTTAAATTCTTAAAAAATGTTTTTCTGCAGCTCTAAAAAGAATGATTTAACTGACAGCAGTGAAGAAACAGACAGCAGGAAAGTGTAAAGACCCATTATTCACTTTCTGATTATTTAAACTCCAACATCTCCACTAATCACAGTATATCATTAATTAACATTTGTTTAATGTGGATTCATTAGATTCATTAGTTCATTTAACTACCAATGGTTCTAAATATGTTTTCACGAGAAAGTAAACCAGATTTTATTATACAGATTCATTTGAGTATAATTTTAAGTGTAAAACAGTAAACTATTAAACTATTCCTATATTTTTAAACAGTAAATTTAAAGGAGTTAGTTACTGGTTACCATTTACCAGTTGTACCACAGTTACCACTGGTTCCATTTACCACTCTTCTTAGTGGTTTAATTCTGCAGGTGTAGATGAAACTAATCCAATATTTATTTAGTTATACAATATTTAGTTTAATTAACTAAATGTAATAAAATGTGCACAGTTTATTTTAATTTTTGTTTTTAAACGTTTTTGTGAATTTGATGGTAACAATGTAAATATGAGATGTCATTGTTTCACCACAAGATGGCAGTAGGTACAGATGTACATTTATAGTGCTTAGGTATAAAAAAAAGAGAAAGTTTGAACTGGGTAAACAAATACATATTTAATAAGAAAGTGCACTAAATGCAGCTTTACGTCCTGTGTTTTACACCCTAGATAGTGAACTAATATAAGAACTGTAGATCTATTTAAGACAAAAAAATGCTTTGTTAAGGAAAACACTAGAACAGAATTAATTAGTTAAAAGGAATTCTTATTAGAAAATCCATCCATTATCTCCGCTTTATTCTCTAGTAGGGTCGCGATGGGGTTCCCCATGACCAACCAGGGGAGAACGTTTCGGGTGCTTGGCAGATAGATCCAGGACAGGAAGCCAATTCATCGCTGGGCACACACTCACTCACACAGACACACTCTATATGGGGCAATTTGGAGACTTGATCCATGTTTTTGGACTGTGGGAGGAAACCAGAGAACCCGGAGGAAACCCACGCAGACACAGGAGGAACATGGAAACTCCGCCCAGATTGGGATTCGAACCGGGAATCCCTAGCGCTGAGAGGCGAACGTGCTAACCACTAAACCACCGTGCCGCCCTTTATTAGAAAATAGAACATAAAAAAATATTATTAACATAATATTAACATAACAACTATTAACATAATATTGACTTTAATTTAAAAAGTTGAAGCAATGATTTAGAATAAAAGGCTGAAAGCTGAATCACTAACTCTCAGTGAGTCATAAAATCTGGAAGGTTTTACTGTTTGTTCTACACTCTTTTATTCTGCTCTCTACTTACATTTACATTACATTTAGTCATTTAGCAGACGCTTTTATCCAAAGCGACTTACAAATGAGAACTCTACTGTCATAATTTTAGATCCATGTTCACATCATTAGCTCTTTTGGGGGATCATCTTTACAACATTGTAAAGCTGCTGTGAGACAATGAACTGTTATAAAAAGTGTTCTGTAAAGAAACCTGAACTAAAGCTCTTTGGCATGTTCTCCTGAATGAATGACTGCAGTAAACACAAGTGCATGAACATGAGGCTTTTATAAAATAATTCTTCAATAATAACAGAACAGATGTTTCCAAAGAGCTTGATCAAAAACAGAGAGGAGCAGACAAGTTACAAACAGAGTAAGAACATGATTTAATTCTTGAACAGAAACAGGATCAAAATCAGATCAAAGCAGTTTTACAGAAAACTTTGATTCTCACTGTGGCTGTGAGAGACCTAATGTAGTTTTAAGTTTTCTTTATTACACAACATTTAAGGTTCATAGAAAAAAGACCATCCATCCATCAATCCTTCATCTGCCGCTAATCCGGGTCCAGGGAGCAAAGAAGCCCAGACATCCCTATCTCCAAATACCTCTTCCAGCGCTTCAGGAGGCACACCAAGGCTCCTGCGTTTTAAGTTTTAAACAGTATTAAGTTTTAAACAGTAACAGGATCATAATAGATAAGAAAAAACAGTTAGTCAGATAAAAAGTTATGATTACTACTTTAAAACATCCATTAATGACTTGTACAGTGTATGACCTAATCACCATACATTACTTCACTTATTTATTCAATGACATATCATTAAGAGATAGTTTTGCTTTCTATGAACTCAACTCAAACTGATCTCTTAGAATAATCTCAGATATTTAAATGTGTTTTTATGTTAATGTTAAAATGCTTAAAGGCATGTATGGGGATTGAACCCATGATCTTTGGTTTACAAGACCAACCCCTTAGTTCACTACATTGAATCAGCTGAAGGAAACTTCTGCAGCATATTGAGAAACCTAATGTTTAGCAGGTTGTGTTTTATTATACTTTAGTGCACAGAGACTTTAGGATTTTATTCAGATGGAAGTTCAGGGTGAGTCATTAGTGAGAGCGTTTACATGAAAAGTACAAATGAAGCATCAGTACAGAAGATGAAGATGCAGGAGGCCAAAAAATAAATTTAAGAAATCTTAAACCTATGAAGCATTTAATAACCAAATAAAACCAAATATTTCTGCTGATATTTCTATTTTTCTTTAACTATTTCTTAAAAATCCTGCTTCCAGATGCATTTGTATTGCAAGTCTCATTGTGTAGTTTTGTTTTTGCTGAGTCTTTACAGCAGATGTATTTCAATGTGTTGTTTAAACAAAGCTAATTAAGATAATAAAGACCTCAAACACACAGGAATGAGATTATGAGATAATCAGCTGAAATAAACATACAGTGGGGAGAACAAGTATTTGATACACTGCTGATTTTTCAGGTTTTCCCACTTGCAAAGCATGTAAAAGACTGTAATTTTTATCATAGGTACTCAACTGTGAGTGATGGAATCTAAAACAAAAATCCAGAAGAATACATTGTATGATTTTTAAATAATTAATTTCCATTTTATTGTGTGAAATAAGTATTTGATACACCGGAAAAAGAAACTTAATATTTGGTACAGAAACCTTTGTTTGCAATTACAGAGATCAGACGTTTCCTGTAGTTCTTGACAAGGTTTGCACACACTGCAGCAGGGATTTTGGCCCACTCCTCCATACAGATCTCCTCCAGAGCCTTCAGGTTTCGTGGCTGTCACTGGGCCACATGGACTTTAAGCTCCCTCCAAAGATTTTCTATTGGATTCAGGTCTGGAGACTGGCTAGGCCACTCCAGGACCTTAAGACTTTTCCTACGGAGCCACTCTTTTGTTGCCCTGGCTGTGTGTTTTGGGTCGTTATCATGCTGGAAGCCCCAGCCATGACCCATCTGCAGTGCTCTTACTGAGGGAAGGAGGTTGTTGGCCAAAATCGCACGATACATGGCCCCATCCATCCTTCCCACAATACGGTGCAGTCGTCCTGTCCCCTTTGCAGAAAAGCATCCCCAAAGAATGAGGTTTCCACCGCCATGCTTCACGGTTGGGATGGTGTTCTTGGGGTTGTACTCATCATTCTTCTTCCTCCAAACATGACGAGTGGAGTTTAAACCAAAAAGTTCTATTTTTGTCTCATCAGACCACATGACCTTCTCCCATTCCTCCTCTGGATCATTCAGACGGTCATTTGCAAACTTCAGACGAGCTTTGACATGCGTTGGCTTGAGGAAGGGCACCTTGCGTGCACTGCAGGATTTTAATCCTTGACGGCGTAGAGTGTTACTGATTGTTTTCTTTGAGACTGTGGTCCCAGCTCTATTCAGGTCATTGACCAGGTCCTGCCGTGTAGTTCTGGGCTCATTCCTCACCTTCCTCAAGATCATTGATGCTCCATGAGGTTAGATCTTGCATGGCGCCCCAGACTGAGGGAGATTTTCCGTTATTTTGCATTTCTTCCATTTTCTAATAATTGCACCAACAGTTGTTGCCTTCTCAACAAGCTGCTTGCCTATTGTCCTGTAGCCCATCCCAGCCTTGTGCAGGTCTACAACTTTATCCCTGATGTCCTTACACAGCTCTCTGGTCTTGGGCATTGTGGAGATGCTGGAGTCTGACTGATTAAGTGTGTGGACAGGTGTCTTTTATACAGGTAACGAGTTCAAACAGGTGCAATTAATAAAGGTAATGAGTGGAGAACAGGAGGGCTTCTTAAAGAAGAAGTAACATGTCTGTGAGAGCCAAAATTCTTACTGGTTGATCGATGATCAAATACTTATTCATTCATTCATTATCTCCCGCTTTATCCTCTATTAGGGTCGCAGTGGCGTTCCCCATGCCCATCCAGGGGAGAACGTCTCGGGCGCTGGGCAGATAGACCCAGGACAGGGCGCCAATCCATCTCTGGGCTCAAATACTTATTTCACACAATAAAATGGAAATTAATTATTTAAAAACCATACAATGTATTTTTCTGTATTTTTGTTTTAGATTCCATCACTCACAGTTGAAGAGTACCTATGATAAAAATTACAGTCTTTTACATGCTTTGCAAGTGGGAAAACCTGAAAAATCAGCAGTGTATCAAATACAGTTGTGATCAAATTTATTCAACCCCCAATGCTGCGAAGGGTTTTATGGAATTCAGTGCACATTTGTAATTGTGTTCATAATGAAATCTTACAAGGACTTGTTAAAGAACTAAATGCAACTAAGATAGCATCAATTGTTTTTGTCATAAAGTATTAAATGGCCTTTTTGTGATTTCTTCATTGACACAATTATTCAACCCCTTTACAACTACCACTCATAAGAACAGAGGTTCATTCCAGTGTTTTCAATCAGGTATTGAAAACATCTGTGGATGTCAACGAACAGCAATCAAGCATGATAAGCACCAATTAGGCAGATTTAAAAGGACTGTGATACTCAGCTCCTTCTAGACATCTACTGGTGTGTTTACAAGCATGGTGAAGGCAAGAGAATGGTCCCAGAAGACAAGAGAAGAGGTTATTGCTCTTCACAAGAATGGCAATGGGTATAAAAAGATTGCGAAGTTGTTAAATATTCCAAGAGACACTATCTGAAGTATCATTCGCAAGTTCAAGTTAAAGGGCACAGTGGAACCGTTACCTGGTCGTGGCAGAAAGAAGATCCTGACCGCGACTGCTGTGCGCTACCTGAAGCGTAATGTGGAGAAAAATCCCCGCGTGACTGCTAAGGAACTGAAAAAAGACCTGTCAGATGTGGGCACTGAAGTTTCAGCTCAGACAATAAGGCGCGCACTGCATAACGAAGACCTCCATGCCAGAACTCCCAGGCGCACCCCCTTGCTGACTCCAAAGAACAAGAAAAGTCGACTGCAGTATGCCAAAAGTCATGTGGACAAGCCACAAAGGTTTTGGGACAGTGTACTGTGGTCAGATGAAACTAAATTAGAACTGTTTGGGACAATGGACCAGCGCTATGTTTGGAGGAGGAAGAACCAGGCTTATGAACAAAAGAACACCTTGCCTACTGTGAAGCATGGCGGGGGGTCAATTATGCTTTGGGGCTGTTTTGCTTCTAATGGTACAGGAAAGCTTCAACGTGTGCAGGGTACCATGAATTCCCTTCAGTACCAGGAGATCTTGGAGGAAAATGTGATGGAGTCAGTCACAAACCTGCGGCTTGGGAGACGTTGGACCTTCCAACAGGACAATGATCTGAAGAACACATCCAAGTCCACTAGAGCATGGTTGAACAGGAAAGGCTGGAACATTCTAGAGTGGCCATCGCAATCACCAGACTTAAATCCAATTGAGAACCTCTGGTGGGACCTAAAGAAGGCAGTTGCAGTGCGCAAGCCTAAGAATGTGACTGAACTGGAGGCTTTTGCCCATGAAGAATGGGCTAAGATACCCATAGGTCGCTGCAAGACACTTGTGTCAAGCGATGCTTCACGCTTGAAAGCTGTCATAACTGGAAAAGGATGTTGTACTAAGCACTAAAAAATAATGTCACTAGGGGGTTGAATAAAACTGATAATGATGTGAGCACAGTAAAGACATTTGTGGTTATTCCATCATAAATATTATGTTATATTTGTCTAATTTATAAGTGCCTCTTTGATATAATTGTAAATAAGATGACTGAAATGATCCAAATCAATGTCAAACTGGCCAAAACACTTTATTTCAGTGGGGGTTGAATAAATTTGATCACAACTGTACTTGTTCTCCCCACTGTACCTCTCACACTCTAAACAAAGATCATCCCCAAAATAAAATCATCACAAGACTTTTATTTCTTTTAATTATCTTTAATGTAAATAAGTTAATATAATTAAGGTGAAATATTTTCAGAAGGTGCAGAATTTGACTGGTTGGTTGTTGGATTTGATTAATGAAAAGAAAACATGACAGACTTTTTACTCTCCAAAGAAATTCTTCTTTTGTGCTGCATTTTATAACCAAACACAGTTTAACCTTAACAACTTAACTAAATGAACAGGTTACCAGGTTTCTGACCATGTGATGTCAGAAAGGCCAAGCAGTTTATTACTGATGATGTGAAGTGAAACGTTCAGGTTTTAGAGTAGAAAACACTACTAAATAAAGTTTCACATTTCTACCGATCATGTTTTTTAAATGCGTTTTTAAATGCGTTTATAATGTATTATAAAAATCTAAAGGTCTCAGTAAAGAATCCTGCAGACTATGGACTCACTAGATTTTAATTTTTAAATAGTTGATATTTTTAAAGGGTTATGGAATTGGCGTTGTCCCCACAGAACTTGATTATGTTACACAGTGAGGACTGTCAATTTGAAGAAAGTAAAAGCACTCGCTTTAGTCATGTCCAAGTGTTTAAGGTGATACGTTTGAGATCCACTGAGGTCTCTATGTGCAGGTTCAAACCCAACTCACTATGAACTCGTTTGATGTTCTTTGTAGAAGTTGGTGGTCTTTTTGAAGGGTTATGGAAGTGAGAATCCTTACATTTTAAAGGGTCACGAAAGTGGCATAGTACCCGAGTACCCGAGTCAGTGACACAGTGTGGACTGTCAAGTGAAAATGAAGAAAAGATCCACCTGCTCTGTAGTCATGGGAGAGTGATTAAGACATTGAACCTAAAATCTATTGGGGTCTTCCTGTGCAGGGTTAAATTTTTCTGTTTGTGCAGGGTTAAATTTTTCTGCGCATTTTTCACTATGTTTCCAATTTGGAAGTGGGTAATCTTACTGAAGATCATGGACGTGACCTTGTATCCATAGAAAATGAGTCAGTTACAGATTGATGCGATGCACCAGAAAGCCATTGACTCATATTTTCAGTTTTTTTAAATTTGCTGATATTCCTAAGGGTTATGGAAGAGTCATTGTCGTCACAGAACATTATTAAGTTATACAGCAAGGACCGTCAAGTGAAAATGAAGGAAGCCACTGTCCTTGTGGTAGCCTTGAGTGGTTAAGGCGATTAAATTGTAATCATTGGCACCTCCCTATATCCTGTTTGAATCTTCCCAACAATTTATTCACTAGATGTTCAAATTGAAATTGTACCTTTCATGGCCGAGTGTTTAAGGTAATGGACTCAAAATCCATTGCGGTGTCCCTGTGCAGGTTCAAATCCTCCTGACTACGAACTCACCAAATTGTTAATTTGAAAGTGTGATATCTTTTTGAATGGTTAAAGAAGTTGTGTTGTACCCAAAAAAATCCATCCATTATCTTCTGCTTTATGCTCTATTATGGTCGCTAGGTGGTTCCCCATGCCCATCCAGGGGAGAACGTCTGGGCAGATACACCCAGGACAAGGTGCCAATCTATCACTGGGAGCACACTCACTCACACTCTATATGGGGCAATTTGGAGAATTCAATTGACTTGATCCATGTCTTTGGACAGTGGGAGGAAACCGGAGAAGCTGGAAAAAATCCACTCAGACAAAGGGAGAACATGGAAACTCCACCCAGATTGGGATACGAACCAGGAACCACTAGTGCTGAAAGGCGAATGTGCTAACCACTAAGCCAATGTGCCGCCAACCCAAAAAGCATGACTCACTAAAACAGTGAAGACAACTAAGTGAAAATAAAGCAAAGCATGTCTTGGCATTAGTCAAGGCCGAGTGGTTAATGCGATGGACTTTATAGCCGTTGTGGTTTCCTCTCGCAGATTCAAATCCTGCTGATTATAATCTCACTGGCTTTGCAATTTTAAAGCTAGTGAGTTTTTTAAAGGGTTATAGAAGTGACATTGTCCTGACAGATCTTCTTACCATCTCACAGTAAATGAATAAACATCCAGAATGTTTCTACCTCTTCTTCTGGTATTTCTACATGTCTTTAACTAAGACTCAGGCTCAAACCCTCATTTCTGCTTCCATATATAATTGTGCTGAATGTCTCATTGTGTATGTTTTTGTTTGTGTTGTGCGTCTTAAAAGCAGATCTATTTCACTGTGTTATTTACATTTACATTTACATTTAGTCATTTAGCAGACGCTTTTATCCAAAGCGACTTACAAATGAGAACACCACAAGTCAGAAGCCATGGATAAAACCAACTATACTGTAAGTTCATCAAACCTGATTGTTATTCGAAGCTGCACCCCCCCCCCCCCTTTTTTTATTTTTTTTTTATTTTTTTTATAACAGGTATTTGGTAAATAGATGCGTCTTAAGTAGCTTCTTAAAACTGTTTAGAGATTCTGCCTTGCTTATTTAAATAAAATTTAAATAAAATGTATTAAGATTTGACTTTATCTCTTTGTCCTAGGCACCTGTTACATAGGATTATCAGCCTTTTATTTTATTAAAAAGTATTAAATGATAAAAATCTCAAATAGAATAAATATATTGTGAAATCATGTGATGAAGTGTAGAGATAAAAAAAAATGTCAAATGGCAGGGTGTTGACTAGCTTCTGCAAATAATTTAAATATATTTTAATCTAAATACATTATTTAAGAATCACTCTGTACGTCCAAACTCTCATCCAATGAACTACACTTCTGGATTCCTCTGAGAGAAAATAAAAACAATGATAATATGCAACAAGATATGACGTTTATAACATTTATTACAGGATTCACTTCTCTTACAAATTCAGCACATCATACATCATCTAATTAATAACAGCAACATAAAATAAACTAACAATGCTACAGTATAACTGATGATTCACTACATGGGTATTTCATTATAACACTAAGGCACAAGAGGGGTGCATTTCTGTGAATAATTCACAGAAAAAAGTTTTGTTGAGACATTTATAAAACTGATAATAATGCACACTTCTGACCGCTTGAAAACCGGAAAATGTTGCAGAAGACCAGTTTATTAAAAAAAAATTCTATGATTTAATGCATTTATGCATTATATTTTATTATAGTGTGTTTGTAACACCACTTCATGTCCCTGCGGTTTATTCACAAAAATGACTGCCCTCTCATGTCTTTTTTTCTTTATTTTATATATATGTGTGTGTGTGTGTGTGTGTGTGTGTTTCCACAAAATGCTTACATTTCCACAGAACCAATATGTGATCACAATAAATCAATAAATGACTTGGCCTTTAACACCAACATTTTACTAATAACAGTTCAAGAAATGTATTTTAACTATACATTGCATACTAGTGTTTTTCAGAGTAAAAACGCCCCTGTCATTTAATTGATTGTAGCAACTTATATGAATAAATGTAAAAAGTTCAGAACTTTACTTTGTGTAAGACTATAAGTTGGCAATATGTAACAAAACAGCACAACTCAGTGTTATCCTGAGTGTGGGGTTAGTGATTCAGTTCTGACTGAATGAACTGGTACATTATTGAACTGTCTCCTTTACTAAAGCTTCTTTCAAAAAATTATCAATACAGGAATATGGTTTCTTTCCTGTGTGAATGCGTTGGTGGTGTTTTAGACTATACTGCTGAGTAAAAATCTTCCCACACTGTGAACAGAAATATGGTTTCTCTCCTGTGTGAATGCGCTGATGACGTTTTAGATGACCCTTTTTAGTAAAACTCTTCCCACATTGTGAACAGGAATATGGCTTTTTTCCTGTGTGAATGCGCTGATGACGTTTTAGATTAGCCTGAGCAGTAAAACTCTTCCCACACTGCGAGCAGAAATATGGTTTCTGTCCTGTGTGAATGTGCTGATGACTTTTTAGAGTACCCTCACGAGAAAAACTCTTCCCACACAGTGAACAGGAATATTGTTTTTCTCCAGTGTGAATGCGCTGATGATATTCTAGATTACTTTGTTGAGTAAAACTCTTCCCACACTGTGAGCAGGAAAATGGTTTCTCTCCTGTGTGAATGCGCTGATGAATTTTTAGACTACTCTGTTCAGTAAAACTCTTCCCACACTGTAAGCAAGAATATGGTTTCTCTCCTGTGTGAATGCGCTGATGACGTTTTAGATTACTCTGCTCAGTAAAACTCTTCCCACACTGTGAGCAGGAAAATGATTTCTCTCCTGTGTGAATGCGCTGATGTGATTTTAGATTACGCTGCACAGTAAAACTCTTCCCACACTGTGAGCAGGAATATGGTTTCTCTCCTGTGTGAATGCGCTGATGACGTTTTAGATTACTCTGCACAGTAAAACACTTCCCACACTGTGAACAGGAATATGATTTCTCTCCTGTGTGAATGCGCTGATGATATTCTAGATTACTTTGTTGAGTAAAACTGTTCCCACACTGTAAGCAAGAATATGGTTTCTCTCCTGTGTGAATGCGCTGATGACGTTTTAGATTACTCTGCTCAGTAAAACTCTTCCCACACTGTGAGCAGGAAAATGGTTTCTCTCCTGTGTGAATGCGCTGATGAATTTTTAGACTACTCTGTTCAGTAAAACTCTTCCCACACTGTGAGCAGGAATATGGTTTCTCTCCTGTGTGAATGCGCTGATGTGATTTTAGATGACTCTGTTCAGTAAAACTCTTCCCACACTGTGAGCAGGAATATGGTTTCTCTCCTGTGTGAATGCGCTGATGTGATTTTAGATGACTCTGTTGAGTAAAACACTTCCCACACTGTGAGCAGGAATATGGTTTCTCTCCTGTGTGAATGTGCTGATGTGTTTTAAGACTAGATTGAGTTGGAAAGATTTTTCCACACTGCACACAGAAAATGTTTTTTGCCTTGATGGACATACGCTGGTGTTTTTTGAGTTCAGTCATTTTGGTAAAAGTTTCCTCACAACATAAGCAGTTCAGCTTCTTCTTGGTCATGTCTTTGTGACGATGCAGCGAGGTCATGAAGGGTTCCGCTTCTGTTTAAAAAACAATTTGTAAAAGTCAGACAACTAATTCAGTAATTAAAGATGTAAAAAATATATGAAAATAACTAACCAAGTCCTTGGTTTATATAACTGGGACGAAAATCATTTCATCAAACGAAGAGCTGAGTTTTTTTTTAATCAAATGAGTAGCTGCATTGTATTTTTTTATTATTGTCATGTATAATGACCCATCACAAACATTTTTTATGATAATGTATAAATCTATGAGAGTTTCTGTCAAAGTTAATCTTTACCAATATCCAGAATTTACTGCGATATGTTTTGCTGCCTGGCAATTATTCTAAATTAAAACTTTTAAAAGAGGTGGGCAAGAATAAAATGTTAAATAGAGATAATAAAATACCTTTAAAGTAACTTTTTTTTCTTTGTTTTGACCTGAATCGATTTATAATATTTTACAACAACATCACTAACAAATCATGGAAATAAAACAAAAAAATGTATGTGCATGTTTTATGCTTATGCGTATTATTAACCTTTAATCACAATTATTTGAAATATCATTTTTATATTTGTCTTTTTGCTTTCAAACTGACGTTACAGTAAGTGTTAATATTAAGTTAATTTGGCCGTAGCACATACAATAAATACAGATTTAAAAATAAAGTTTGAAAATAATGTGCAGTTCACAGAGGATTGGAATCATGATTTGATTTTTTTTTAAAAAGCAGAATGGGGGAAAAAAGTGGTAGTTCAGTGTTTATGGTGTTGGCTTCAATCTGAAGGTCAGGGAATTTAAATCCCAAGTTAAACTACAGGGACGTTGTGCAAGTCCCTTAACCCTCATTGCAACAGGCGTCTTAAAGGAACCAACCATCAGGTCAGTACACTTGTAAGTCACTTTAAATGAAAGTGTTCGCTAAACGACCAAGTATAAGTGCAAAGATGAGCCGACGATCTGCAGACAATTTCCACAAGTTCAGCGCAGTCACAGCTGATACTGCCCCAAAAAAAGCACACAAATGATCAATCAGCACTCTGATCTTGTCATTTCAGTCTATCTCTGAAAAATATAATCAGTTTAACTTGGAACATATACTTTACCTCAACAAATATCACTTAACCACAGAAACTGACAGGTTTTGAGCTCCTTTAGGGTTTTAATTGTGACAGTAAATATATCTAAAAATAATATTTCTACAGTGTTTGGCATTCTCATCTCACCGCTAGGGATTCCCGGTTCGAATCCCAATATGGGTGGGGAAATGTATACCCGACACGGACACCTAGGGAATACGGGAATGTACATTGCTGTTTTGGGGAAAACCACCCCTAAAACCCCTTTTAAATTTTAAAGGGCATACTGTATTTAGATGTTTTGGGGATGCAGTAGAATCAGCAGGAAAATGAATAAAGGGTCCCTTTCCCCTTTTTTCCCGTTTGCTACGCACCTTTTTCAGTCAAATTATTCTTTTTTGGGGCTTTTATCTGAAATTTTAATCCTAAAGTTTTCTTGCACTAAAAAT
>JAFMOC010001323.1:0-31957 GCA_019802505.1 Corydoras sp. C115
TTCTGTTGCCCATAATAAATAAAAAATTACAATTAAATTCTAACTCTTATTAACAAACAAATTAAATACAATATATAAACATATTTACAACAGTTACACATTTTTCAAACTGTTGTTACATACATTTTGTTTGACCATTTATTAGTTATATTTGATAAAATTAAATAATGAAATGTCATGATCGGTCACGGGGGGCGGTGCCTCCAGGGGTAGCCCCGCCCCTCATTTAGTCTGCACTATGTATGCCTCGTCTGTTTTCCACTGTATATATGTATACCTCGTCAGTGTCATGTTTGCTTAGTTATGTTCGCGTGTTGTGTTTAGTATCATGTATGCTTTGTTTGTGTCACCTGGTGCGTGTGTGTGTGTGTGTGTGTGTTCTCAGTCATGTTATGTTATGGTCCCGTTTTGTGTATTGTCAGGATTTATGTTTCTGTGTTTCGTTTTGAGTATTGTCATGTTGTGTTTAGAGTATTGTTATTGTCATGTGTTGCGTTTAGCCTTTGTCATGCTGTGTTATGGTCCTATGTTATGTTTAGTGTTTGTTATGCTTTGTTATGGTCACGTGTTTAGTTCTGTCATGTCTTGCTTTGTTATTGTCACATGGTCACGGTTTGTTTTGGTCACATGGTGTGGGTTGGTCTGTGTTCACGCCCCTGTAATTATGCACACCTGGGTTCCTGATCACTGTTCCCTATTTAAGCAGCTCACTCCCGTCACTCCTGGCTAGATGGTCTTGGTTTGTGCACCTTCCCTAGTCACGCCTCGTCCACTCTGGCCTTGTTCCTAGTCTCGCCCTGATCCTAGTCTCGCCCTGTTCTCGCTTCGTCCTAGTCTCGCCACGTCCTGGTCACCACGCCCTGTCCTTGTGTTGCACCTCGATCTGTTAGTCTCGCCCTGTTACACCTCGTCTGCTGTTGGTCCAGTGTTTCATGCTATGTTCCAGTTTCTACGTCCCGCCTTGGTTCACCTGGTATTCAGCCACACTCCACCCTGTTCAACGCTGCGGACTGGAACACGGCCCCGCTGAACTCGGACGCCGTGACGTCAGGCCCCAGCTCTGCAGCCGCCTGTGTACCCACCTGTTTATGTTACGTTTACCTGTGTGTGGCTGAATAAACTTTGTTTAACACCTAATCCCCGCCCCGACCTTGTCGTTCCGAGTAGCGGATCCACCCACGTCTCACGGTTTCCAGGGGTAAACCGTAACATGAAATAAATGAAATATCTGTCAGCAGTGGATAGCACATTCAGTTCTAATAAATGATGGTTTTGGCTGAAAATGTTTGAATAAACAAACCTGAGCTTCGCAGAAAAGCATGAAACTGTTTTACAAGTTCATCGCAGATGAGACAGTTTTAACAAGGTTTTGTTTGAAATACCGTAACTTTGCGACAGTTTGCGCCTTAAGGAAAATTCTTATGGTTTATGAAAGCTGAGAATCTGCTCTTTACAGCCAACATATAGTTATTACGGTAACTTTACTCCCAATACTGGCAAAACATAATTAGTCTCCCTCACAAACACACACACACACACACACACACACACACACACAGTTTAGAGACACAAAGAGCTGACGGTGACTCCATTGTTCGGTCCTGCTGCTGGAGGAGAGGCTGCTCTCATTTGATTCGGGGCTACTAACAAAACATCCGGGTCTATAGCCCCAAAAGCCCAGGTCTAACCTTGCCACTGGAATGAATGTATATGATTAACATAAAACAGAAGAGGTTCTTACTCTGTGGTTTGGAGAATGCATGTTCTAGATCCTTTGTAGACTTTACCTCGTTCCCCTTGAACCTGGATAAACAAAACTCCTATAGTGAGAGAGAAGAGAGACAGAGAACCAGAGACAGAAAGAGGAAGCAGTTCGTGCTTTTATATCAGTTAAAACATATAACAAGGTAACAAACAATGACTTTTCTAATTTGTTAAATAATGTAATTGAAAACAAGATTTAAGTCATGTTAAACATCTTGTAGTTGTCAGGTGTACAGTCTCTGCTCGGAATGTAATTGCATTTCTGTCAATTCTTGTTTCTATTGTTGTAACATCATTCTAGTTTTATACAGCTAAAGTGTTCAAATCCAATCCATCTGTTTGTGAATTTAATTATTTTTGTTTATTTATGATTTTACACAAGTGTTATAGTGACACCTTATACACCTTATATATATATTGACACCTTATGTCAATATGTCTTATATATATATATATATATATATATATATATATATATATATATATATATATATATATATATATATATATATATTTACACTTAAAAAGTCAATACACAAAAATAAGAAATAATCTCGAGTTTAAACTTGTAAGAAAAACATACAGAATGTTTTAATTTACTTTCCAAAATAATTCATAATCATTAATTACATTATGACGTTTTTAATTTTATTCATGATTTATCTAAACAGATGTTAACATTTATATTGCCTACTTTTAAGGATGGTGTTTCAAATCCAGTAGCATACACTACGTTGGCTCACTCAGGATCATATATGACGCGGATTTCTCAAAGTGAACTACATATTTACAAAAAAACTCATTTGGGATACAGCCATGGAAACACTGCGGTACCGAAGCAAAAAAGTAAGGTTAGTGGAATAAATTCATCCTTATGTTTAATGTTTAAATCTAACCAACTGTTTATTAAAATGTGCAGAAATTAAATCATATTTAAACCTCTATAGTCGAATTAACTTATCAACAACAAATCAAGTTTCTTAAATTTACATCATTAGACTGCAGATTATAAGCAAATCTGTAGAAATAATCAGATTTATTTTAAAAATACAACTTTACTAATAGTACTGTTATGAAAGTGCTGAAAAGGAACGCGCATGGGAGCAGGACTTCAACATAAAAGCCGCAAAACAAAACAAATTAAAACTCCCCCATACAGAGCGTTAAGAAAAAACAAACCAAAGTACGCCATGAATAAAGATGTGATCACCAAACTGATGTAACCAAGACGCTGCCATGGATTAGTCCTGGATAAACATAGGGGCATACATTTGTAACACAAAAATACTTTGGGTCGCTCTCAGGAGCTCACATGAGGTCAAGAACAGTGCACAGAATAGGTTTTTATGGTCGAGCAGCTGCATCCAAGCCATATGTCAACAAGTGCAATGCAAGCGTTGGATGCAGTGGTGTAAAGCACACCACCACTGGACTCTAGAGCACTGGTGACACGGACTCTGGAATGTCGAATCATGCTTTTCCATCTGGCAATCCAATGGACGAGTCTGGGTTTGGCAGTTGCCAAGGTACTTGTCTGATTGCATTGTGCCAAGTGTAAATTTTAAGAAACTAATAATCATCAGTGGGAAGATTCCCAACAGATCCATAAACCCACAAGCTGCTTCTGAACAGCTGCCTCTCTGAACCCGAACCATCACCACAGCTTCACTTCTGACATTCAGCTGAAGATATGCTGCAGATGTAATGCTGAGGATTCTGAATGCTGAAGGTGGAGGAACCTTAGACGAGTTGACGTTGATGCCCCTGAGCTGCTGCTTCTGAAGAGAAACTCTCTTCTGTTTTATAAATACATCAGAATATTAAAGCGGGTGGCTTAGTGGTCAGCACGTTCACATCTCAGTGCTGGAGATCCAGGTTTGAATTATGTCCATTAGTGCAAAGAAAAATAGTTTTAAACATTAAATAATATTTATAGTTGATAGTATACATAATTTGCATAGTTAATACTTAGTATTTTAATTTAATACTGTATATAAGAATGAATCTAAATGACTGAGGGTGAAAGGAGCTGGCTCTGGCGCCCTCTGGTGGCTCGTTGCATCATAACCTCGAACCTTTCAGGTATGGAATGTTTCACTAGCTAATTGATGAATGAATGCAGGGACGTTTTTTAGGGTTTAGAAACATCAGGGGCTTTAGCCCAGATCCCTTATTCCCCATCTGTCCTCTTTAAAAATTGCCCATTCATGAGTGTATTTATCCATTTTTCAAACTGTTGTTACATACATTTTGTTTGATCATTCATTAGTTGTATTGGATAAAATTAAATAACATATTAAATATGTCTGTCAGCAATGGATAGCACATTCAGTTCTAATAAATGATGGTTTTGGCTGAAAATGTTTGAATAAACGAACCTGAGCTTCTGCAGAAAAGCATGAAACTGTTTTACGAGTCACAGATGAGACATTGAATTTGCTTTGAAATACTGTAAGTTTGTGACAGTTTGCCCCTTAAGAAAAATTCTGACGGTTTATGAAAGCTGAGAAGCTGCTCTTTACAGCCATCATATATTTATTCATATACTTATTATGGTAACTTTACTCCCAATACTGGCGAAAAAAATCAATCTCCCTCACAAACACACACACACACACACACACACACACAGCTTGGAAACACAAACAGCTGAGAGTGACTCCATCGCTCGGTCCTGCTGCTGGAGAAGAGGGTGCAGAGAAAGCTGCTCTCATTTGATTCAGGGCTACTGACAAAACATCCGGGGCTATAGTCCTGAAAGCCCAGGTCTAACCTTGCCCCTGAATTAATGTATATGATTAACAGAAACAGAAGAGGTTCTTACTCTGTGGTTTGGAGAATGCATGTTCTAGATCCTTTGTAGACTTTACCTCGTTCCCCTTGAACCTGGATAAACAAAACTCCTATAGTGAGAGAGGAGAAGAGAGACAGAGAACCAGAGACAGAAAGAGGAAGCAGTTTGTGCTTTTATATCAGTTAAAACATATAATAAGTTAACAAACAATGACTTTTTTAATTTTTTAAATAATATAATTGAAAACAAGATTTAAGTCATGTTAAGCATCTTATAGTTGTCAGGTGTACAGTCTCTGTCTGCTAGGAATGTAATTGCATTTCTGTCCTAATTCTTGGCAGTTGCCAAGGTACTTGTCTGATTGCATTGTGCCAAGTGTAAATTTTAAGAAACTAATAATCATCAGTGGGAAGATTCCCAACAGATCCATAAACCCACAAGCTGCTTCTGAACAGCTGCCTCTCTGAACCCGAACCATCACCACAGCTTCACTTCTGACATTCAGCTGAAGATATGCTGCAGATGTAATGCTGAGGATTCTGAATGCTGAAGGTGGAGGAACCTTAGACGAGTTGACGTTGATGCCCCTGAGCTGCTGCTTCTGAAGAGAAACTCTCTTCTGTTTTATAAATACATCAGAATATTAAAGCGGGTGGCTTAGTGGTCAGCACATTCAACTCTCAGTGCTGGAGATCCAGGTTTGAATTATGTCCATTAGTGCAGCAAAAAATTATTTTAAACATTACATAATATTTGTAGTTCATGTTACACATCATTTGCTTAGATAATATATAGTGTTTTAATTTAATACTGTATATAAGAATGAACTTAAACGACTGATGGTGAGAGGAGGAGCTGTCTCTGGCGCCCTCTGGTGGCTCGTTGCAACACAACCTCTTACCTTTCAGGTATAGAATGTTTCATTAAGATAAGATAAGATAAGATAAACCATTATTTGTCCCACAATGGGGAATTTCACATTCTCAGCAGCAGATACATTAGAAGAAAGGTGAAAAAGGTATCTAGTCATTAAAAGAGATTTAAAAAACTGGGGAAAATGTAAATAGAATATATATATATATGTTTAGGGTCACATTGAAATGTCCTTATTTTTGAAGGAAAAGCACTGTACTTTTCAATGAAGATAACTTTAAACTAGTCCTAACTTTAAACAAATACACTCTATACATTGCTAATGTGGTAAATGACTATTCTAGCTGCAAATGTCTGGTTTTTGGTGCGATATCTACATAGGTGTATAGAGGCCCATTTCCAGCAACTATCACTCCAGTGTTCTAATGGTACAATGTGTTGCTCATTGGCTCAGAAGGCTAATTGATGATTAGAAAACCCTTGTGCAATCATGTTCACACACCTGAAAACAGTCTAGCTCATTACAGAAGCTACAAAACTGACCTTCCTTTGAGCAGATTGAGTTTCTGGAGCATCACATTTGTGGGGTCAATTAAACGCTCAAAATGGCCAGAAAAAGAGAACTTTCATCTGAAACTCGACAGTCTATTCTTGTTCTTAGAAATGAAGGCTATTCCATGCGAGAAATTGCTAAGAAATTGAAGATTTCCTACAACGGTGTGTACTACTCCCTTCAGAGGACAGCACAAACAGGCTCTAACCAGAGTAGAAAAAGAAGTGGGAGGCCGCGTTGCACAACTAAGCAAGAAGATAAGTACATTAGAGTCTCTAGTTTGAGAAACAGATGCCTCACAGGTCCCCAACTGGCATCTTCATTAAATAGTACCCGCAAAACACCAGTGTCAACATCTACAGTGAAGAGGCGGCTGCGGGATTTTGGGCTTCAGGGCAGAGTGGCAAAGAAAAAGCCATATCTGAGACTGGCCAATAAAAGAAAAAGATTAAGATGGGCAAAAGAACACAGACATTGGACAGAGGAAGACTGGAAAAAAGTGTTTTGGACGGATGAATCCAAGTTTGAGGTGTTTGGATCACAAAGAAGAACGTTTGTGAGACACAGAACAAATGAAAAGATGCTGGATAATGCCTGACGCCATCTGTTAAGCATGGTGGAGGTAATGTGATGGTCTGGGGTTGCTTTGGTGCTGGTAAGGTGGGAGATTTGTACAGGGTAAAAGGGATTTTGAATAAGGAAGGCCATCACTCCATTTTGCAACGCCATGCCATACCCAGTGGACAGCGCTTGATTGGAGCCAATTCCGTCCTACAACAGGACAATGACCCTAAACACACCTCCAAATTGTGCAAGAACTACAGGCAGCTGGTATTCTATCGGTAATGGAGTGGCCAGCGCAGTCACCAGATCTGAACCCCATTGAGCTGTTGTGGGAGCAGCTTGACCGTATGGTATGCCAGAAGTGCCCATCCAACCAATCCAACTTGTGGGAGCTGCTTCTAGAAGCGTGGGGTGCAATTTCTCCAGCTTACCTCAACAAATTAACAGCTAGAATGCCAAAGGTGTGCAATGCTGTAATTGCTGCAAATGGAGGATTCTTTGACGAAAGCAAAGTTTGATGTAAAAACAATGTTATTTCAAATAAAAATCATTATTTCTAACCTTGTCAATGTCTTGACTCTATTTTCTATTCATTTCACAATGTATGGTGGTGAATAACTGTGACTTTTCATGGAAAACACAAAATTGTTTGGGTGATCCTAAACTTTTGAACGGTAGTATATATATATATATATATATATATATATATATAATAAAATTCTAATTTTCAGTTATTTACAGTCGTACAATAGAGGACTAAAATGAAACAAATATTGCACATATGGTATCTGATTAAACAGCTGTCAGGTATTACAAACAGATGTTTGAAATGTATTGCCCCATCAATGATACATTTATTGCACAGTTATTTTAGTTTGATTTGGAGTGATTACTGGGAGCAGTGCTGATTGTACAGTCTAACTGCAGCAGGAATGAAGAACCTGCTGTAACGTTCTCTAACACACTTCGTATGATGCAGCCTGTCACTGAAGGTGCTGCCCAGTGCTGCTGGAGTCTCAAACATGGGGTGGGATTCATTGTCCATAAGAGTTGCTAGCTTATTTAGCATCCTCTTGTCTCCATTTAGGTGATTGATGAATGAATGAATATGATTCACTGAAACAGAACAGGGTCTTTCTCTGTAGTTTGGTGAATGCAAAAAAAAAAAAAAAAAAAAAAAAAAAAAAAAAAAAAAGGGGGGGGGGGGGGGGTGCGCAGCTTCGAATAACAATCAGGTTTGATGAATTTACAGTATAGTTGGTTTTCTCCATGGCTTCTGACTTGTGGTGTTCTCATTTGTAAGTCGCTTTGGATAAAAGCGTCTGCTAAATGACTAAATGTAAATGTAATGCATGTGTAGATCTTTTGTAGACTTTACCTGGTTCACCTTGAACCTGGATAAACCAAATTCCTATAGTGAGAGAGGAGACGAGAGGAGAATTAGAGCCAGAAGCATTTTTTTTTTCATGCTTTTATATCAGTTAAAAAATATAACAAAAAAAAACTTTTTTTATTGGGTGGCTTAGTGGTTAGCACATTCATCTCTCAGCACTAGGGATTACTGGTTCAAATCCCAATCTGGGTGGAGTTTCCATGTTCTTCCCGTGTCCACTGAATTCTCCATATTGCCCCATATAGAGTGTGAGTGACTGTGTGCCCAGCAATAGATTAGCGCACTGTCCTGGGTGTATTTACATTTTCTTCATGGTTAGAGGTTTTGGTCTAGCCATTTCTTATCATACAAATGTGTTTAGCATTTTAAAATCCTGATCAGAACAGAAACTACTCAGATTGTGAGGATCAGTTTGATTGAGTCTGTTTTGATCTTTATCTAATAATCTAATATTTTTTTAGTGGTGTATGTTTACCGCAATTAATACAAATCAAAGCTTTCAAATATGAGTGTGTGTGTGTATGAGAAATGCTAGTTTGGGTATGTCTGTCATTTATTGTGCACTGTGGGCTATTGGAACCAAAGACAAATTCCATGTATGTGTGAGCATACTTGGCCAATAAAGTCCGATTCTGATTCTGATTCTGATTCTGATATTTAAAAGAAAAGAAGAGAACCCGATACTTTGTGCACAATATTAAACACATCTTTTTATATTTTATATTTAGAAATAAATTATGTCTTAAAATCAGGTTTTTATTCATATTGGAGAAATGGTTTCTACAATGGCTGGATTGGAGTTGATCAATTGTAACGGCAGGGTTTGTCACTAGAGGGAGACATTCTCCTCCCTTCCATCCATCCATTATCTTCTGCTTCATCTTATATCAGGGTCGCAGGGGGGTTCCCCATGCCCATCCAGGGGAGAATGTTTCGGGCGCTGGGAAGATACACTCAGGACAGGGCGCTAAACCATCACTGGGCACACAATCATTCACACAGACACACACAGAAACACACTCTATATGGGGCAATTTTGGAGAACTCAGTTGACTTGATCCATGTTTTTGGACTGTGGGAGGAAACTGGAGAACCCGGAGGAAACCCACGCGGACACGGGCAGAACAGGGAACTCCACCCAGATGGGGATTCGAACTCCACCCAGATGGGGAATCCCTGGTGCTGAGAGGCCAACGTGCTAACCACTAAGCCACCGTGCTGCCCTCAATTAAATACATATATTTTAAATTTTATTTTAAGAACAAAGGTTTTCATGAATAAAATAGTAAAATCATATGATAAATTAGGAAATACTTCCTAATTTATTCCTAATAAGGAAAGCAGTTTATAGTTTTTATTATATTTTATGGTTCCTGTCTCTTTAAGGACATTAAGAATGTTAGTTTCTAAGGTTACAAGGTTTCAAAGGTTCCAAAGTTAGAATCAAGGGTTAAAGTGTTTATTAAGTCAAGAAGCAACAAGCATGAAGCCGTACACTCTCTTTTTCAATGCAGCCAATGAGGTTTGCGCTCTGTTTGTATACTATTTGGGTTTACGTAAAGTTTATTAACTTTTAGTATTAAGGTGAATTGATATGTAATTGTGGTTGTAAGTCAAGATGTAAATTTGTGTGGGTAGGTTCTGCTGCTGTGAGTAAAGCAAGGGAGGGATTGGTCACCAGAGAACAACTTGGTCAGCCAATAGAACACAAGCAGACCCTGATATAGGAGACCTGCTGACAGTGACTCTGTTCATTTCACTCTGTTGATCTAACAGTTCAGAGCTACGATTCTGGAAGAGGAAAGACCGGCGGTAAAGCCAGAGCGAAGGCCAAGAGCCGCTCATCCAGGGCTGGACTGCAGTTCCCCGTGGGTCGTGTGCACAGACTTCTCCGTAAAGGGAACTATGCTGAACGCGTTGGTGCCGGTGCTCCGGTCTATTTGGCTGCCGTGCTGGAGTATCTGACCGCTGAGATCTTGGAGTTGGCCGGTAACGCCGCCCACGACAACAAGAAGACTCGGATCATCCCGCGTCATTTGCAGTTGGCTGTGCGCAACGACGAGGAGCTGAACAAGCTATTGGGAGGTGTGACCATCGCTCAGGGTGGCGTGCTGCCCAACATTAAGGCGGTTCTTCTGCCCAAGAAAACCGAGAAACCGGCCAAGAGCAAGTGAACATGTTCTCCATGCTGTGCTTCAAACACAAAGGCTATTTTAAGAGCCACCCACATTTACCTACAAAGAGATGATTCTCTTATCTAGAGTCTCTGTTATTCATTAAAGTTTGAGAAGAATGAATATTAAAGTAATAGACATCTTAAAAAATATCCATGACAAGATGAATGATTAGTAAAATCATTTGATCTATAACAGGGTGCTCAATACGTCGATCGACCGGTCGATCGCCAAGGGGTGTCAGGTCGATCGCGATGGAGGTTTGAGGGAAAAAAAAGCGTTTATCACGTATCAGCGCTTTTTTTTACAGCACAGTATCGGAAGCACTTATACACACACACGCACACATTCACACATAATGTGCTTCATTCTAAATGTGGCCACGCCTCCGAGTCTAAATCCGAATCACTGCCTCGAGAATCATCTACATTAGATTTACATTACATTACATTACAGAGAGTTTCTGTTTGTGTTTTTACACTTTATTTGACTGACAAGATGAGTGAAGGACAAGTGAAACTCAAAAAGAACTAAAATGTTCCAATTTCTTTTAGAATGGGGGGGGTGAATATATTTTTACAATGTCAAACTAAAAATGCATTTGCTTTTATTAATGTTCATGTTCTGTTTGGGGGCAGCAGTGGTTTAGTGTTAAGCATGTTCTCCTCTCAGTGCTAGGGATTCCCAGTTTGAATCCCAATCTGGGTGGAGTTTGCATGTTCTCCCCGTGTCTGCGTGGCTTTCCTCCGGGTTCTCCGGTTTCCTCCCACAGTCCAAAAACATGGATCAAGGTTAATTGAATTCTCCAAATTGCCCCATATAGAGTGTGTTTGTGTGAGTGAGTGTGTGCCCAGCAATAGATTGGCACCCTGTCCTGGGTGTATCTGCCCAGTGCCCGAAGTGTTCTCCCCTGGATGGGCATGGGGAACCCCCCCCGTGACCCTAATAGAGGATAAAGCCGAAGATAATGGATGAATGTTCTGTTTGGGGAAATGTGGGTTACAGTGATTGTTGTACATTTGTCCTGTATACTGTGTGTTTAACTAAAATCAGGTTTTCTTTGTGCTATTTCCTGGAATGTGTTTAATAAAAGAGCAATTCTAACAGATTTGACAATACTAACAAGATGTTTGTAAACAGGTTTCAATATAAAAGCCTAAAAAATAGAGATTGACACCGGTAGATCTCGATGACCTGTCCAATGGAAAAGTAGATCTTGGGCCAGAAAAGTATGGGCACCCCTGATCTATAATTATGTGAGCTTAATGCTCATTAAAAAATGATGATCCCCTTGGATCTTATAGAAGTAATATTCACAAAGCATTATCCAAAATTTACAGCTAGACTGGAGATATTATTTTACGTGCTTAAATGAGGCAAAACTAACGTTTCAGGGCCACATGAACTTCAGATTATCAAGTACAAATGGATGGAGCGGAATAAGATACGGAAATTTTATTATAGATTATCGTTTCAGTGAAGATTCATCCGCTGATTTTAAAATGAACGATGGAGCGTCCCAAACTGCATAAAAATTTGTTCACTTGTTGAAACAAAGTGTGCATTCTTCAGGGAGTCATTCAGGTATAACTAAAATGGATATTAAGCCAATATACAGCATAAATGTTTAAGACTTATAAATATATATGATAATACGTGAAATAAATTCATAATAAAAACATCTATTAGTATGTTCACTGTACCTATAAACAAAATGAAGGATCAAAGAATCGATTATATTGTTCACTGAGTGAACAATTCTTCAGGGAGTCATTCAGGTATAACTAAAATGGATATTAAGCCAATATACAGCATAAATGTTTAAGACTTATAAACATATATGATAATACGTGAAATAAATTCATAATAAAAACATCTATTAGTATGTTCACTGTACCTATAAACAAAATGAAGGATCAAAGAATCGATTCTATTGTTCACTGAATGCCTTTAATAACATTCACAAAGCATTGTTAAAATATACAGCTGGTAATTTGTTTTTTAATCAAGTGACATTTAAATTGCTTTTAAAGTGGAAAAATAAATAAAATTACGGAGCCCCTAAAGTGACATGGAAAAAATATATATAATCTCAAAAAAAGTTATTGCGAGATCTCGCAAAGTTTTTTGCGAGATCTCGCAAAAGTTTATTATTAATTGATGTACTTCCAGGTCAGTTTCCGGGTCAACAACAATGAACGATAACAATGGAGAACGTTTTGCGAAATGCAAAAAACATGGACTACAAGAAGGAAAGAGGATGTGCCCTTGGTTTTGAAGGAGCTGGATCCGAGAGGAGCGGCATTAAGGCAGGCAAGACGTCTCAAACGACGAAGCTACTTCTCATAGGGGCCAAATTATGATAAGCTGAAGCCATATGGCATTTGTGTCAATGGATGCATTGATGGTTTTTCACGCAAAATAATGTGGCTCAATGCCTATACAACAAGTAGTTACCCAAAGTTAATCGGAGGTTATATAGCATTTGTGCAGCTTTGGGAGGCTACCCTCGAATTGTGAGAGGTGATCTTGGAACTGAAAATGGTTATGTCCGAGACTTCCAGCGTTTCCTCGTCCCCGTTACCGCAGACAGCGCACTTGACAGTTACAGGGCTCAGGCTCATCCACCGTTTGGGAAGTCCGACCATGCCGCCATCTTTCTGATGCCAAAATGTAAACAAAGACTGAAACAGGAAGTCGTGGCTCAGAGGGAGGTGCCGCGTTGGACCGACCAATCGGTGGACACCCTGCAAGACGCTCTGGATGACGCGGATTGGGACATGTTCCAAACCAGCTGTGCTGATGACGTCAGTCCGTTTGCGGACTCTGTAGTGAGCTTCGTTGGGA
This sequence comes from Corydoras sp. C115, assembly GCA_019802505.1. Taxonomy (NCBI): domain Eukaryota; kingdom Metazoa; phylum Chordata; class Actinopteri; order Siluriformes; family Callichthyidae; genus Corydoras; species Corydoras sp. C115. The sequence goes on from JAFMOC010001323.1 coordinate 12,963, forward strand.
AGCTGGTTAATGACACGGTTCCTAGAATCACCGTCAGGACGTTTCCCAACCGGAAGCCATGGATGGATACATCTGTCCGTGATGCTTTGAAAGCTCGTACAGCTGCATATAACTCAGGACTTATCGGCAACAGCATGGAGGAATATAAAGCCGCGTCATACGGAGTACGCAAGGCGGTACGACAGGCAAAACAGCGCTATGCCGAGAAACTAGAGTCACAGTTCCAGCAGCGTGACTCTAGATCCTTATGGCAGGGACTGCGGACAGTGACGGACTATAAAAGCACACCCTCCGGTTTAACGAGTGCAGATGGGACGCTGGCGAGCGAGCTAAATAACTTTTATGCTCGCTTCGGCGCTCCATCCAACACGGCTCGCTGCGCGGCTGGCGACGAACAGCCGCCACTCGTCATCTCGGAGAGTGACGTCAGGAAAGTGTTCAGAGGAGTGAATACCAGGAAAGCTGCAGGACCAGACGGGATATGCGGGCATGTCCTGAAAACCTGCGCATCCCAACTTGCTCCGGTATTCACCAAGATTTTTAATCTCTCTCTGTCACTGGGCGTCGTACCATCGTGCTTTAAACAGTCTGTCATTGTCCCGGTTCCGAAGACATCTCAGCCAGCCTGCCTGAATGATTACCGCCCTGTAGCCCTAACATCAGTTGTGATGAAGTGCTTTGAAAAACTGATCAGAGGCTTCATCACTTCTTCACTTCCGGACTCCTTAGACCCCCTACAGTTCGCCTACCGCCATAACCGCTCCACGGATGATGCCATCTCACACCTGCTTCACTCTGCCCTGTCTCACCTGGACACTGGGAGGAATAATTATGTTAGAATGCTGTTCGTGGACTATAGTTCAGCATTCAACACTATTATCCCTTCCACACTCAACACCAAGCTGGAGAATCTGGGACTTCACCCATCCCTGTGTCACTGGATCTCCAGTTTTCTGACGGACAGACGGCAGGCAGTGCGGGTTGGCAAGCATCTTTCCACCCCCCTCACTCTCAGCATTGGGGCTCCTCAGGGGTGTGTTTTGAGTCCTTTGCTGTACTCATTATACACCTATGACTGCGTGGCCACCTTCAGCTCCACAACTATAATCAAGTTTGCTGACGACACCGTTGTAGTAGGCCTGATCTCCAACAACGATGAGCGGGCCTACATGGAGGAGATTATTCACCTGGAGACCTGGTGCCAGGATAATAATCTCCAACTCAACGTCAGCAAAACTAAGGAGCTGATAGTGGACTACAGCAGGAAACGGACGAGGAGCTTCCACCCTGTGAGGATCAACGGCGCTGCAGTAGAAAGAGTAGACAACTTCAAGTACCTTGGAGTTCACATCGCGCAGGACCTATCTTGGTCCTGCCACATTAACAAACTGGCAAAGAAGGCTCGTCAGCGTCTCTACCACCTTCGACGTCTACGAGACTTCAGGCTGCCCTCCAAGGTCCTGCAGAACTTCTACTCCTGCACCGTCGAAAGCATCCTCACAGGGAACATCATAACCTGGTTCGGGAACAGCACCCATCTGGACAGACGGTCACTACAAAGGGTGGTACGTTCGGCCGAACGCACCATCCGAGTAGCACTTCCAGACCTCCAGACCATCTACAGGAAGCGGTGCTGGTCCAAAGCCAAAAAGATTGTGGAAGACCTCAGTCATCCTGACAACAAGCTCTTCACTCTGTTGCCATCAGGACGGCGTTTTCGTCTCCTGAAGGCAAACACAGAGAGGATGAGGAGGAGCTTCTTCCCAACGGCGATTCGGACCCTGAACCAGGACTAAAAGGACATTAACTTGAACCCTTAACACTGCACTGCAATATTTGCACGAAAAGCACAATACACTTTAACTTTAACACACTTTATAATTCCATTGCACATTGTAAATACATAGTTAAATTTTATCTTTATCTTATTTTTATCTTACTCTACCTTTTTTTTCTTACTCTTATCCTTTTTAAAAAAATTTATTTTTCTGTGGAGAGGTCAAAAAAGAAATTTCACTGCTGGCTGTACTATGTATAACTACGTATGTGACCAATAAACCTGATTCTGATTCTGATTCTGACAGTTACTTGGATGGAGCCAGCACTGCCAATCAAAGAATTGAATATTGGTGGGGTTTTCTTCGCAGTCAGTGCGTGGACTTCTGGTTGTCCTTGTTCTCTGACCTCAGAGACAATGTTTTTTTTTGATGGGGGATTTCTAGACAAAAGCATCCTTCAGTTTTGTTTCATGGGACTTATCCAGGTAAGTTCATAAATTACGTTTTTTATATTTTTTTATGTGAACAAAATGTGCTTAAATAAAAATAAAACACATTTATTTTAAATATAAATTATATTTCATTGAATGTAATCTAACATTTAATGATAAAAGCTGCAGAATTATTGAAAATGTCACAAAGTGGCTGTAAGGATTGGTCTGGAGACGTAGATGCAGAACAAAGCAGGTTTATTAGTAAGCAAGGCAGAGGTAGGGGGGTGCAGGAGGAGGCGTGGTCAACTCCCCTCAGTGTTGCCAACTGGACCCAGGCCGGGGCGTAGAACCTGGACGGAGGACTGGGCAGAGCACAACACCGAGCAAAACCAATAACAAAATAAACCAAAGCACACAATAATACTAACGCTGTAGTAAGAGAACCCTACACTGGCTATGAGTGAAGAAAAGCGGAAAGAACTGGTGAGGTTGTCTAGAATAGACAAAATAACAAACCCTATGATAGAAAGAACAGGCGTGTCAACGAGAGTGTTATCCAAAAACCTGAAGGAAGAAAGCGTGGAGAAAGTGTTCAGAGAGGTACGGTGAACTACACGGGACGACGAGCGGCTCAGGAAGGAACTGCAACAAACAAGGGAAGGGGAGAGGTTGTTAGTAAACAGATCGGAACCGTTAGTATGCTGGGTGAACACTAAGACACGGATGCCCTCAGGTGGTGACGCGCCAGCGGAGCGAGCTAGGGTGAGCGCGAACTCCGCCCCAACCGGCCGGAGCCGAACCACCTGAGCAGACGGACAGAGACAACGATCGCTCCCGGGATGCAGGACTCTAGGGACAGGATGAACACTGAAAACAGAAAGAGGATTAGACAAGACTCGACAAGACTAGACAAGAGCGATCACAGAAAAACACAGACGTTCACTCATGCAACGACAGAGACTAACCTAAACACAGAGGTGAGAGCGCAGATGCTAACAAACAGCTAACACAAACAGACGCGCACTCACCGAGACCAGATACACCACAGGACACAAAGCTGAGAGAACAGATCGAGAACAGAAACCAAATAATCGCTCGGTATGTATGCAAGCAGGGACAATACTTCGCATTCGTCCCGTGTGAAGACAGAGCTTAAATAAGATAAACGACCCATCAAACAAATTAGCCTCACCTAGGTCTGCTGGGTAGGGAGCCTGGGAGCCTGCCTCTGCGAGCCGGTGTGCGAGGGGGTCTCCCTCTGGGACGAGGAGCAGGACGGTCAGGGTGTGTCCGGTGGTACTGGTCAAGTAGCGTCTTGTCCAGTCTGTCCATCCGTCTTGTCCAGCAACGTTCTTCGGGACCATACCCCTCCCAGTCGACCAAGTACTCCAGTCCTGAGTCAGTCCGTCGTGAGTCAAGGATCTCGTTGATGGTGTACGTAGGACGGTCGTGGGGGAGTTCTCGTGAGATGCGTGGGTGGGGTTCACTGTCAAGGGGACCGGGTTTGAAGGGCTTGGGTAGTCCTAACGTCACTGTCACGTCGTTCACTCTCTTGACTATGGGGTACGGTCCAATGTATTTGGCACCCAGCTTCTTGCTGCCGGGTACCCGAAGGTCTCTGGTGGAGAGCCACACCTGGTCTCCCACTTGGTAGGGAGGACCCTCACTCCTCCTGCGGTCCGCAAACCGTTTGGTTCTTGCGTTGCTCACCGTGATCCTTTGGTGCACCGTCTCCCAAACCTCTTCGCTCCTGTGGAACCAGTCATCGACGGCCGGTGCATTGGATGGAGTGGGGTCCCAGGGAGCAAACGGTGGTTGAAATCCCAAGAAGCATTGGAAAGGGGTGATTCCCGTGCTGGAGCTCCTAAGCAAATTTTGGGCGATCTCTGCCCAAAGGAGGAAGGTTGCCCAGTCGTTCTGGTGGCTCTGGCAATAGGTCCTGAGGAACTTGGCCAGCTCCTGGTTGGCCCGCTCGCACTGCCCATTGCTTTCTGGGTGATAACCCGAAGTGAGGCTTACGGATGCGCCCAGCTTCTTGATGAAGGCCTCCCAGATGGCAGAGGTGAACTGTGGACCCCGGTCCGACACAATATCCTCCGGGAGGCCGAAGTGACGGAACACCTCTGCGAACAAGGCCTCGGCCGTCTGGAAGGCTGAGGGCAGTGCGGGCAAGGCGATAAACTTAACCCCCTTGGAGAAGCGGTCCACGATAGTCAGGATGGTGGTGTTGCCCTCCGAGACTGGGAGGTCCGTGACGAAATCGAGTGCGATGTGGCTCCAAGGGCGTTGGGGGACAGGGAGCGGGTGCAATCTCCCTGCTGGGAGCTGGCGTGGGGTTTTGGTGGCGGCGCAGGTGGCGCATGACGACACGTCTCGTGCTACGTCGGTCCTCATGGTCGGCCACCAGTAATTCTCCCGGAGCCTCTCGAAGGTGCGATTGCCGCCTGGGTGTCCAGAGCTGAGGTTCGTGTGGGCCCAGGCGGTTAGCTCTTGACGAAAACGGGCGGGCACAAACAATTTGTCCGGAGGCGTCTCTCTCAGGCGAGCCTCCGGGTTCTTCCTGTTAGCGGCACGGATCAGTTCATCCAACTGCCAGGAGATAGTTTGGACAAATACTCGGGTTGGTAGTATAGTCTTAACTGGTGGCGTGGCCTTCTCCTGGTCCTCGTACCTCCTCGACAGGATGTCTGCCTTGGCATTGTCTTTCCCTGGTCGATACGTCACTGAAAACTCAAAACGGTTGAAAAAGAGTGACCACCGGGCCTGTCGAGCGTTGAGTCTCCGGGCACACTTCAGGTACTCGAGGTTACGATGATCAGTGATAACTTGGACTGGGAATTTAGCGCCCATGAGCCAGTGCCTCCACTCCTCGAACGCCAGTTTGATGGCCAAGAGTTCTCTATCCCCCACGTGATAGTTTTGTTCCGCGGGGGAGAGTTTTCTTGAGAAGTAGGCGACGGGGTGCAGCCTGGGGGGCGTTCCTTGTCGCTGCGATAGGACGCCTCCGACCCCCAGGGAAGATGCGTCGACTTCCACAATGAAAGGGGAGTCGGGATCAGGGTGAGCGAGCACCGGTGCCGTGGTGAACGCCTTCTTAAGCTTCTCAAAGGCCTGTTGCGCTTTATCAGTCCAGGAGAGTCTCCTGGGTTTACCCTTGAGTAGCTGGGTCAGCGGGAGTGCGATCTGGCTGAAGGACCTGATGAACCGTCGAAAAAAGTTTGCGAACCCCAGGAAGCTTTGCAGCTCTTTCACTGACTGGGGCGCTTTCCATTCCAGGACCGCTTGGACCTTCACCGGGTCCATCTGGATTCCTTGATCCTTGATAATGTAGCCCAGGAATGCGATCTCCCGTTTGTTGAACTCACATTTCTCGGCCTTGACGTATAGTCCGTGCTCCAGCAGTCGGCGAAGGACGTTCCTGGTGTTGCTCATGTGACTGCGGGGGTCCGGCGAGTAAACCAGAATGTCGTCCAGGTAGACTATGGCGCACTTCCCCAGGAACTCACGGAGGACGTCGTTCACCAGGCACTGGAAGACAGTTGGAGCATTTGTCAACCCGAAGGGCATGACCAGGTATTCGTAGTGGCCAGAAGTGGTACTAAAGGCCGTCTTCCATTCGTCCCCCTCCTTGATTCAGACCAGATTGTACGCATTGCGCAAGTCGAGCTTGGTAAAGATCTTGGCGGCGCGTAATTGTTCCAGGGCCGAGGGGACGAGTGGAATAGGGTATGTGTACCGGAGCGTGCCGTCCTTCTTTGGCACGAAGAAGAAGCTTGAACTGGCTGGGGATTTGGATGGCCGGATGAATCCTTGCTCCAAGGCCTCGCTAATGTACTCCTCCATGATGTTTGTTTCCTTTACCGAAAGGGGGTAAGGTGTGGATCGTGGTACCTTGGCGTCTGGTAGCAGCTCAATGGCGCAATCGTATTCCCGATGAGGTGGAAGGCGACATGCATGTCCCTTGCTGAATACCTTAGCCAGGTCTGCGTACTCTTGGGGTACATTCTCCGGGAGGGTGAGAGGCGGCTGGTCAGTGGTGGCTACGCGTAGTTCTCTCACTACGGGGCTTAGACACCGGCTTAAGCACTGGGGTGACCAGGCAACAATGTCTTTAGGCGTCTTCTTGGGGCAGTGCGCCACACGATGTCCTGTTACCCCACAGTACAGACATAGGTGTAGACGCAGCCGCTCTTGCCATTGCCGTGCCGATACCCCGGTCTGCCCCAACTCCATAGGAACTGGCAGCGCGGCGACCGCAGCAGGTTGCGGGGTGTTCGTTCCCCGGGAGGGGTCAGGCAGGGTGGCGTGCTGATCCAGCTGGATGGCCAACTGGATGACTTGAGACAGGTCCAGGTTGAGGGAGCGATAAACCAACTCCCTCTGTCGAGGACAGACCCGCCTTGAACTGGGATATGAGTGCCACCTCGTTCCATCCGCTGGCGGCCGCCAGGGTGCGGAAGTGCAGAGAATACTCCGCAACGGATCTTCTCCCCTGGTGAAGCAGTCGCAGTTCGTCTCCGGCCGCCGCACCGTGACGAGGATGATTAAAGGTGGCCCGGAAGGCCTCTAGGAAGGCCGTGAGGGAGGTGACGTCAGCCCCGTTATTCCGCCAAATGGCCATAACCCATGCGGACGCCGCACCGGTGAGCCGGGAGATGAGCAGAGCGATGGTGTTCCGGTCCGTGGTGGATGGACGGCTGGCGAGGAACAGGGAGAACTTTAAGAGGAACTCCTCGCAGGATTCGGGGTCCCCGGAATAGCACGCCGGTTCCGGGATGGGGATGAGCGTCGCGCCATCTCCAACCGTGGAGGAGAAGGCCCCTGCAGCACCCGTGGTTGCCCCCGTGGACGACGGGGCGACCTGAGGAGACATGTTAGGTGTAGTGCTGCTGGGGTTACCCACGGTGCCACCCGATGGCGGGATAGGTGCTTTGGCGGCTCCTGTGGACAGTTCCTGCACCTGCTGTGTCAGGACCAGAAGAGCCTGTCCTTGATCCAGGACTTGCTGCGTGAGTCGCTGCAGGAGCTGTTCCGCCGTCTCCATGTTGAGGCGAAGTATTCTGTCACAAAGTGGCTGTAAGGATTGGTCTGGAGACGTAGATGCAGAACAAAGCAGGTTTATTAGTAAGCAAGGCAGAGGTAGGGGGGTGCAGGAGGAGGTGTGGTCGAGGGGAGTGTTGCCAACCGGGGCGTAGAACCTGGACGGAGGACTGGGCAGAGCACAACACCGAGCAAAACCAATAACAAAATAAACCAAAGCACACAATAATACTAACGCTGTAGTAAGAGAACCCTACACTGGCTATGCGTGAAGAAAAGCGGAAAGAACTGGTGAGGTTGTCTAGAATAGACAAAATAACAAACCCTATGATAGAAAGAACAGGCATGTCAACGAGAGTGTTATCCAAAAACCTGAAGGAAGAAAGCGTGGAGAAAGTGTTCAGAGAGGTACGGTGAACTACACAGGACGACGAGCGGCTCAGGAATTATAATTACATGTTAGTTCACCGAGAGAGAGCTTGTTAGTAAACAGATCGGAACCGTTAGTATGCTGGGTGAACACTAAGACACGGACGCCCTCAGGTGGTGACGCGCCAGCGGAGCGAGCTAGGGTGAGCGCGAACTCCGCCCCAACCGGCCGGAGCCGAACCACCTGAGCGGACGGACAGAGACAACGATCGCTCCCGGGACGCAGGACTCTAGGGACAGGATGAACACTGAAAACAGAAAGAGGATTAGACAAGACGCAGGGAGCGATCACAGAAAAACACAGACGTTCACTCATGCAACGACAGAGACTAACCTAAACACAGAGGTGAGAGCGCAGATGCTAACAAACAGCTAACACAAACAGACGCGCACTCACCGAGACCAGATACACCACAGGACACAAAGCTGAGAGAACAGATCGAGAACAGAAGCCAAATAATCGCTCGGTATGTATGCAAGCAAGGACAATACTTCGCGTTCGTCCCGTGTGAAGACAGAGCTTAAATAAGATAAACGACCCATCAAACAAATTAGCCTCACCTGGTGCCGGAGCGAAAGCGGAACTAGAAGGCGGGGCTAAGAGAGCGAGTGGCAGAGCGTGACGGAGAGACAGACGCAGACCTAGGATTTCTCACAGAAAACATAGGTTAATCACAATTTCAGCAAATTCTGTGATTATTTATTTATTTATTTATTTACACCAGTTGATAGCCCTAATTTTTTATTTTTTTTTTAACAGGATGATTTGGATGACACTGCACAGGTTTGGAACGCACACACTATCAGGCCCTCGAAGAATGTAAATGTACCCAGCAGTCGGCCTAATTTGATGTATGCCTTGCCTGAACTTTACAGGACAAGAGACTATCTGTCTCCACTTCAAAATGAAGACATTGAACTGTGCAAAAGCCAATGTGCCTTTCGCAAGACCATACCATGTGATCTGGATGTGGATATGAACTGTGCATTATCTTTATGAATGAGTCCCATCTGAATTTACCCACAGATCCATATAAGGCTGTGAACGTGTATATGCACCTCAGAGAGGCCATCAGGGCCTCTCTGTAAGGCACAAATTTTGAGTTGTGTACTTTAGGAGCCAGAAATGGTGCTGACATGCTGATATGAGTTGTTGATGTAGTATTTTTTACTTCCTATCACTGCTGTGATTAACCATGCCATGTTTGTTCTGCTATTTAAATTTAATTCAGCTTTTTGTCTAGAAAAGTATGATTTGACCCATATATCAAAATAATAATAATAATAATAAAGAAACAATTTTGTTAACAGTGATTTTTTTTATTATTAATTGTTTTGTATTTTGCATTTTTGTCTTGTCACAATTAAATCAATCAATTTGTACATTATCGGTTTGTTTACTTTAAACAAACATTAACTTTAATTTTTTTTCCCACCTGAGTAATCAAACAGGTATGGCTTATAAAGATCAACAATTAACAATTCTAACAGCGATGAAAAACTCTGTAATTATTCATATCAACATGTTTAAATATGTGCAATTATAAGTTCAACTAATGGAAATATAACCTGCAGTCATTTTAAAGCATTGAAAAATTATATCCATGTGAAAAATATGGTGGGGTGCTATTGCACAAAAAGAAAATTAGACTGCTCTACACACAATCCAGTGTATCAAATAATTAAACACACAAGAAATTTGAACATAAAATAAAGAGGCTTGTTACTATAAGCTATGAGGTCTTATCAAGATGCTGAGCTGAAGTTCAGAGGATGTCCATTTCAAAATAGTTACTGGACAGGATGTTGTCAAATAGCAGAAAATCTTGTGCGAAAATCTTGGTAAGAGATATATGTGCATGGTACTTCAAGGGTATCACCGCAGGCTCATATTGACTCATATAAAGACAACACACTTTCCTTGTCATGTAGTTTATGCTGTACATCTGCCAAGGGTGTGGAGAAGCAATGAATTATGTATTTTGCCTCTTGTAAGATTGCTTTGTGAGCCATTGTTTCTATGGCAGCTTGCATACTGTTTTTTGAAGGTATAAAATGGGAACCCATCCTTGTAAGGACATCAAGCAAGTCCTCTTCATCACTTTCATCCATTGTGCCCTGGAGAGCCTTCTCAACAGCTGATCTCTCTACAACCGGAAGGTAGTTAAGAAATGATGTAATCAGGATGTCGACATCAACTGAGTCAATGCCAAAAATGCAGGCTAAAATAAAAGCTTTTGATAGCATTACTGGCATGACCCCGTGGTCTAATAATCCTTTTACCCAGATCCGTCCAACCGCTTGCCATTGAGCCTCACAGAAGTCTGGCCTCAGCTTTGGCACTCGCTCTGTTTCTCCTTCACACTGTTCAAGAAATTGTTCCCAAAATGCAGTGTAAACCTCTCTTGACACTCCTGCATCATCAACAGCCTTTTCATTTACAAAGTCCATCTTTAAAGTAAAATGTATTATGCTGCTGTCCATAAACACAGCCAAAAGATCTTCAACAACCTTAATCCTGCAAATTGATACACATCGTGTGCCCCCTAGACATTCTGGATTGTCAGGTGGGGTTGATGGGTAATGTTGGTTTGCAGGCAAATCTTGTGGAAGATGATTTTGTGTACTGTCCTGTAAGTAATAGTGTTTAATTAATAAAGCAGAGGTGAAAATATGCTAAATCTGATGTTTTTTATTAAGATCAAAATGATACTGATCCTATGTTTCCCATAATGCTTGAGTAATGCATCTCACCTGTGCACTTTCCATTGCCTCCCCATGTATGGACTGTGCAGCTAGTAGGGGCAGGTCACTAGCTGTGAGCATTTCAGTAATCTAAAGTAATCTATCGAATGAGTAAAACAGAACAAATTAAATGACAAATATATATATATATATCAATACTGCAAAATGTTCTTAATTTAATCACATAATTATTACCTGTGTGTCATCCTCATTGTTGACATAATCCAATGTGATCACAACTGTCTCATCTCCATGGCAAAGGTTATCTTCCGGAACACATAAAACTGTATCTGCATCATCTACTGCAACCTCTTCAAAAGTGACTTGAGAGCTGTACGTAGGCTCATTTTGAGGAGGGACATTAGAATCTGTTCCAGTCAGGTCAATAATTTTACAGAATATAGGAACGTCTTCAGAGGGCTGGAGATGATTCCACATTTTATCATGATTATTATAGTGTCTTGCCCATGTCCAATGTGAGTTTTGTCTATTGGGCTTGAATGATAGGGATGTGATTTTCCTGAACCTTGTGCTGTCAGAGTTTCAGATATTGCTCTTTGGTTTTTGTATCTTGGTTGCAACTGCAACTGAAAATTCTACAACAAATAATTGGGACATTTTCACAAATATTGTAAGCAGTAATTTAAAATGACAGTATAGAAAAACATATTTACGGTACATATGTCTAAAAGAAGCTAAAACTTTCAGCTATATAACTAGAAATGCTTACATCTTCATTTAGTCTCTGTGTTCCATTAGTAGCAAACACATACAAGTTATTGTCAGAGACCGCAGCGCTGCGGCGCGTTCCCCTAGCCCCGCCTACTAATCAGCGCGCGTTCTCCGTACACCAGGTGAGGTTCATTGTTTCCGGGTTCTTTCTTTCCTTTATAAGGCTTTCGCTGCTTTCCGTTTCGCTGGCCTGGCGCGAAGTATTTGCCGTTTACGTCAGTACCGAGCGTTTGTCCTTGTGATATCTCCTGCCTTCTTCCTCAGTGTTCTTCCGTGTTTTGGTCTCCGTTGGGTGAGTGCGATTTCGAGTGTGTTTAGTTGTAGCGTGTTCCTCTCTCTCTGTTCCCCGCTTCTATCGACCTCTCGTCCTCCCTCTCTCCCTTTCCCTCGTCCCCGTCCTTTCCCCCCTTCCTTTAGTTTAGGATCCTGTGTGCGTGTTGTGTGTGGAAGTGGAGATTAGATTACTAATCTCTCCACTGTCGGTGTATATAATACATTTAACCCATCTCTAATTAACCACTTCTCTGTCTCCCGGTTCCAGGTTCCCGTAGGTGTGTTTCCTTCCCAGTTACCCATCCTCGGTTCTCCCTGGTTACCGCCTTGTCCAGCACTTCACCTCCTCTATCCTGTGTCTATTCTATTTAGCTCCTCCTTTCACGCTTTTTCCCATTCTCTTTGTTTAATCTATTCCCTGGTGTTTATATTTTGTGTTGTTGTGTGTTTTTTTTCATCTCTTCTGCTTGATACCAGGTTCGCTGCCAGTCCTGGTGTTCAAGCTACGCACGTTGACATCCAGCAAGTGCTCCAGTGATCCTGCTGCCGATCACATACTCTGTCACGTGCCACTCGATCGCTGCTGTTTTGATTGGTTTAATAAACCACTGTTGTTTTGCATCAACGTCTCCTCTGTTCTCTCTGAGCCGGACTCATAACAGTTATACAGGTGATATTTCTCATTAATATATATATATTACATTTTTTTTTTTCTGGTAATAAAAATAGTACTTACCACTGTCAGCACACACTATGTTTTGTTAAATACATGATAATGATTTTTAAAAAAGGTATTACTTGAAATTTATTTCCCATTTTCCCATTGCCCATTTTCCCAGCTCTAAGATCTGAGCGACAGTCACAGGCCGTGTCGCCACAGGGGGCGACAGAGACGCACGCCGCCATCCCGCCGCGTCAGGAGTAAAACTCCAACTCCCAGGAAGCGCAGCAGCAATCAGGTCTGACGAGACCCAGCTGCCAGCGTCCTTATTTAACACGGCCTGTGGCGGCGCTTCCTCGCCACGCCGTCGCCTATTTCACGCGCAGTGTGTGGTCGTTGGAGTTATGCCCATCGTTAATTTGACATTGGGCCTTCTTCTTACATTGTATTCCTACTGTCCTATGATATTGGTTGCCGGGGTACGCCCTGGGGCAATATCGTGATCACTTCTACCCTGTGTGTACAGTATTATTGTGTGCAGATAACGCGTCCGGTCGAACGCTGCTCATCCGCGGAGGCGGCAGGGTGCTCCAGAGCACAGCGTTCGGGTTTTGAGAATAGGGGATCAGGGAAGACGTGTGTGCGTCACTCGGCGACGTCACACCGGCGTCATTTCGGTTCGGGTTTTTTCGCCGCGGTCGCGGAGGCAGCGTATTCAGCTGCTCTTTGGTTTGTTTATTTCTTTTGGTTTTGCGCGATATGCGCGCCTCGCGTTAGCGGAGGTTTTTGAGTTTCGGTTTCTTTCTACCGCTCGGCTGCCATAGGGGCTAGAACGCTCCTTGCGCTCACTCACTTCAAGCCTAGGTGGCGCAACGGTTTGGTACGGCGACTCGTACGTCTCAGCCCGCCGGTTCGAACCTCCAAGCGCGCCGCGGGAGTACCGATCATTAATTGTCATTAATATATATATGTGGTAACACACACACATATATATATTAATATATATATTTAGATACTCATATATATATACATATTATTATTACATATATCAATACATCTATATATCTATACATCTATACATATATATTTATACCATTTTAGTGGCATCTGTCACCCTGTCATTCCTCCCCTGTATCTTGGCTCCTATTATCCCCCCATCGTAACACATATCTCTGATTTAAAACCAACTTAACTAATTAGGTTATAAAGTCATTTAAGCTGCAAAACACACACGTAACAGGAGGAAACAGCTTTGAACAAACAGCATAAATGAGTTCTTATTTTTCTACCATAGATGACCAATACGAAGCTTTGCAGTTTTTTGGCTTTAGACTTATGTAGGTTGTATTGAGTTGTATTTTCTTTAGCTGATGATGGTTTCACATGTGAATCTTCTGTGGGTGTAGTCCTTAGGAATCTCATGCTGATACTTTACCTGCCTGTTATACTCTACCTGCCTGAACTGGCTCCCAAGACTTTGAATGTGGAAATGCTAACTTAATGCTCCAAACGTGTTTTGTGTAACCATTCAATGAAACGTTTTTGTATAAGGCCACATTGCCATTTTGCCTTTTCAACATAGTAATGCAAAAGCTTTTAGGGATCTGCTGCGACTGCACAGATAATTTTAGTTAAAGCTATGCAAGGTTCCGTATTCCATAAACTAATGCTTAAACCCAACAACTTACTTAGCATTAATTTTGTCACAAAAATAAAATGTCATGTATGAAATTGTAAAATGAAATTTAGGGTTTTTAATCGAATGGAGGAGAGTAACTTCATAGATCACATTGTTTGATAATTAAAGATGATAATACTAACAAAGTGTCACGATCTGTACTCAAAGAGCAGTCAGGAAACATATATGCAGAACAAGGAGGAGCAGTGATTGTGCGGTTTGGAGCAGACGGGAACCAGGATGGGAGCTGGCACCTGCAACGAGATACTGGGCAGAGCACAACACCGAGCAAATGAACAAAACAACCAAAAGAGTTGCAGATAGTCAAGGGAAACACTGTAGTAAGAGAACCCTACACTGGCTATGCGTGAAGAAATAGAAGCTACACTATTGAGACAGTCTATAGTAGACAAAATAACAAACTCTACAACAGAACAGGATAGGGTGAAATAGAGAGTGCAAGATAACACGCAGAAGGAAGAAGCAGAGATGAATGTGAGAGAAGAGAGAGAGAGCTGTTGAACTGAACGGGACGTCGAACGGACGACAACGAAACTGAAAGTAACACAGGGAGGGGAGACAGCGAGCGGGTTAGTAGACGAGGGAGAAAGGGACGTTAGTTCACCGATAGAGTAGAGGTTAGTAAGCAGAGTCGAAACGTTAGTAAGCACACTGAACACAAACGAACGGACAAACACAGGTGGTGACGCGCCAGAAGAGCGGGCTAGGGTGAGAGCGAACTCCGCCCCAGCCGGCCGAATCCGAGCCACCTGTGCGGACAGACAATAAATAATAATGCTTCCGGGACACAGAAATATAGCGACAGGGGAAACACTGGAAACAGAAACAGAGTAACTAAATGTAACAACAAAAGCACAGAGACACTCACTCACGCACGCACACACACGCTACTCTAAACACGGAAGTGAGCACACAGACGCTACAAGTTAAACAAACAGATGCGCACTCACCCAGACGAGATAACACACAAACAGAAGCGGATACAGACAGATCGTAAGGCAAAGATAACAGCAAAAACGCTCGGTATGTATGGCAGAACCAGGGACAATACTTCGCGTCCGTCCAGCATGAAAGCAGAGTTTAAATAGACAAATAAACGACCCATCAGATAATCAGCCGCACCTGGTGACGGAGAGTAAGCGGAAAAGCGGAACTAGAAAGTGGGGCTGAGAGAGCGAGAGGCAGAGAGAGACGGAGAGGCAGAGACAGAAACCGGATTTCTGACACAAAGCTAACCTGATATAACAAGTATTGTAGTTTAAGTTTTGCTGCTGCCTGTTCACTGTGATCTTCGTTAACATTTGTTATATTTTAATTTGAGTTTTGGTTCGTAAGTCTGTTTACATATGTGATACCTTTCTAAACATGTAGAACAAGAAGTCGTGAAGGCAGCTACACACAATGTTCTTTTATTTATTTAAATTAGTAATTAAAAATAACTAGATAGTTAGGGTTCTAAATGCAGCACTGTTTCCCTCAGGTTATTTCATTTAGGCCTCTATACGTATTTAGCATATGCACTGCACTTATTCACCTATTTCCATTCCCTTCCTCTCCTCTATTTACCATCTGGTGTGATGTCATCTTTGTCTGTAATTAACCTTTTCTTAATATTTGGGTATCAAACTGTCTTACTCAGATTACAACTAAATTATCAAATGAGCCAAATTGCCAAACAAGTGATGTCCAGTATTTTAGCTCAATGTATGCCGGGTGAGTTGTTTTTTAACGCTTCTCGCTACACGCCAAATGTTTGCTTTCAACACCGTTTTACAACTTTTTCCCACCATTGCGTCTCCCCGATCAGATAACAAAACAATCAATGCGACTGCAAGGTATTTATGACTGCAATGTACTTATGACCGGCTCACGAACAGACAGACAGGCTCATTTTGCATCAACCACTCGCCAATTTTAAAACATTCAGCAAAAATAAGTTCTATCAGCCAGATCTTTAGATCTGGGCTTTCGGGGCTAAAGCCCCTGGGTGTTTTGTCAGTTGCCCCCGGATAAATGAGAGCAGCTTTCTCTGCAGCCTCTCCTCCAGCAGCGGGACTGTATGATTGAGTCACCATCAGCTGTTTGTGTTTCTAAGCTCTGTGTGTGTGTCACACAGGCGCCGTCCGTCCACTGGAGGCGCTGAGCCTCACTAAGCAGTGTGAGGCGTTCGGATGCGAAATGAGCGAGCCAGGCGGCCAGGTAAGCAAAAAGGAGTTTTAATAGATACGCGGATAACCCAAAGCGCGGGCGGCGTGGGACGAAACAAAACAAATACAAAGCAGAAACACAAATACAAATAATGCTGGCCTGCTGAACTGGGGAACATGCGCTGTAGGAACTCCCAGCAGGCAGCATGTGACCTGGTAGGATCCAATCCTCGACCTCAGTGATGGGACCTACCTACGGAAACCCTGAAGAAACACAACTCAAACACAGAAAACCAGGGGGGAGTAGTGTAGCACTCCCAAACCTGACAGTGTGTGAGGGAGACAGATTTTTTCGCCAGTAGCAGGAGTAAAGCTGCTGTAATAACTATGTTGGCTGGTAAGAGCTGCTGCTCAGCTTTCAGAAACCGTCAGAATTTTTATGAAAATGGATTCATGCTTTTCTGCCGAAGCTCAGGTTCGTTTATTAAAAAAAATTTCAGCCAAAAATCATCATTTATTACATCTGAATGTGCTATCCACTTCTGACAGACATATTTCATATGTAATTTAATTTGATCCAATATAACTAATAAATGATCAAACAATATTAATGTAACAACAGTTTAAAAATGGATAAATACACTCATGAAAGGGCACTTTTTAAAGAGGACAGAGGGGGAATAAGGGATCTGGGCTAAAGCTATTAGCCATTTGCTAGTAAGAATGCACGCCATAAAACGCATCTCTTTAGAATCTTTCAACACTGTGAGTTTTGTTAAATCTCAACAAAAGATTTATTTAAAAAAAAAGGACCACACTTTTACAACCCTCATTTACTAATAAAATATATAAAATCGCGCTTTTACACCTTTATAACAAACGCTTTATAACAAAGTAACAAAAAAAAAAAAAACAGAAACCAATGCTTTGATTAAAATAACGATTAAAACACACTAGGTTTTAGCATTTTATATTTTACAAAAGATTTAGCAACGGAAAAACACAGAACCCTACACTTTGTTTATAACAATGCTTAAAAACCCTTAGGTCTTAGCGTTTAATATTTTTACTAAAGGTTTATTTAAAAACACAGAAACCAACGCTTTGTTTATAACAACGATTTAAAAATAACACACAATTTTAGCGTTAAATATTTTACAAAAAATAAAAATAAAAAAAGAAACAGTAACCAACGATTGTTTATAACAACAGATTAAATTACCAGGCTTTTAGGTTGTTTTTTATAGTTTACAACTTTTTTTAAACAAATGATTTAAGTTATCAGGCTTTAAGTTATCAGGTGTGTTTAAACACCTATTAAACTTTTACAAACTCTCATTTACTAATAAAATATTTGAATAGGGAAGGCTAATTTGTTGGAAATGTTGTAAAAAGAAAGGAAGGTTCGTGAAATTTCTGACACACCTTCTAGGTGGGGTTAGGAAGGGTAGGAGGGACTATATCCCACACTGATGATCAGCCCCCTTACCATAACCGGATGTCCCGCCCAGGACAAAAATCAATCAAATTTCGACATTAAGTGTATTGCTAACACTACTTCCGGTTAACTCAAGGTCAACTGAATTCTCCAAATTGCCCCATATAGAGTGTGTTTGTGTGTGTGTCTGTGTGAGTGTGTGTCCAGTGATAGAATTGGCGCCCTGCCCCCCCCCACCCCTGTGACCCTAGTACAGGGTAAAGCGGAATATAATGGATAGATAGATTAAATTAAAGTATAAACCACTAAAGAAGTGCACTTAATTATAATACTCTCTGTTGTAATTATTGAAATTATTGCTGATGTATGATGAAAAGTCAAAAGGCCTCAGTTTATAGGCTTTAAGAAAAAGTATTTCCACATTTCTTATTTTCATTCCATCTACATTAAATTTACATTAATTTAAACTCAGCACTGTCTGTTTGCAAGTCTCACTTTAAAAAACCTTAAACATTATATATTTGTTTTCTGCTTTCAAACAGCAATACTGACAGATTTAACAGGAACGTTACTGTGTAGGGATCAAAGCTTTGGTCCACATAAAAACGACACTGAGTTCATATCACACGCACTGACTTAGTTTCGCTTACATCATAATTGGACCTGATTCCAAAAAAGTGGCTGGAGAAAGTTATCCATTCACCAAGGGTCATGTGCATAACCTGTTTGAGATCGTCAGGGTTACTAAGAAGAAGTGTCTGTCCGCTTACAGTATATGGTTCCTCTTGATGGTTTCAGAGTACTTTAGAGCTTGGACAGCTGGAAAGAAGAAAGCAAACACAAATCAATAAATAATCTTATATAATATAATATTTATTATAATATAATATAGCGGCACGGTGGCTTAGTGGTTGGCACGCCCGCCTTTCAGCGCTAGGGATTCCCGGTTCAAATCACAATCTGGGTGGAGTTTCCATGTTCTCCCTGTGTCCGTGTTGGTTTTCTCCGGGTTCTCCGGTTTTCTCCCACAGTCCAAAAACTTGGATCAAGGTCAATTGAATTCTCCAAATTGCCCCATATAGAGTCTGTTTGTGTGTGAGTGAGTGAGTGTGTGCCCAGTGATAGATTCGCGCCCTGTCCTGGGTGTATCTGCCCAGTGTTACAACAACGTTCTCCCCTGGATGGGTATGGGAACCTAGTAGAGGATAAAGTAGAAGATAATGGATGGATGTGGTGTTCAAATGCTACTATTTTAATAAATTAATTTTCTTACAATTGTAGTATAAACATCTCATCTTATTATCTTCTGCTTTATTCTCTACTAGAGTCGCGGGGAAGTTCTTCATTTCCATCAAGAGAAGAACATTTCGAGCACTGGGCAGATACACCAAGGACAGGACGCCAATCTATTGCTGGCCACACAAAAAACACAGGCAATTTAGAGAATTCAATTGACCTTGTTCCTTGTTTGTGGACTGTGGGAGGAAACAGGAGAACCCGGAGGAAACCCACACAGACATAAGGATAACATGGAAACTCCACCCAGATTGGTATTCGAACCAAGAATTCCTATTGCTGAGAGGAGAACCGCCCTAGATGTGATGTGGTAATGTAGTAAT
>JAFMOC010001315.1:0-24994 GCA_019802505.1 Corydoras sp. C115
AGCGAGAGGACTTGCTCTACGCCGTCAGCAGGGGGCACCCAGCAGGCCTTACAGTCTGAGGGACTTTTACCCCCCCCCCCCCCTTTTTTTGGTTTCGAGGACTGGTTATTGTTATTATTATTCTCTTTTTGTGAGATCACTTACCTTTTTGCGCGACCTTTGGGGTGGGGGTATGTAACAGATGCCTGCGGCACCTGTCCCTTATTTGGTCCTTTATTAGCTCAGTTGGGTGATTGGTTGGGTTTGTGCACGTGTTTAGTTGGGTTTGTATTTAGTCTTCGTTTCCCCTCGGTTCAGTGCAGTTTTGGCTTTTATGTGTTTCCAGTTTTTCTCCTTCCGCATTTCTGCCACGGTGCGTCGCTGTGCACTTGTTCCGTGCAGGTCACACTCGTGGGAGCGTGTTCCCTTTGTTTGGTGCCCGGGAAACGCTCACTATGCGCGAGCGGCGTACGCGATTGCTTCACGTAGCTTCTCCGGGGAAAAGACGGACTCCGTGACAATAATGCACATATATATATATATATATATATATATATATATATATATATATATATATATATATATATATATATATATATGCATACATATATATACAAATGATAATAAACCTCCACATGTGATAAATGATAATAAAATGTTCTTGAATCTTGAATGTATATGTGACCTTTGATTTAGTTTGAAGTGAACATATGAACTTCAAACTATCTATATAACTACTAATATTAAAATAACTATCAATAGATATACTTCAAATTTACTTTATCTTTACAGTTATTAAATTAATATTAGTATTATTTAATTAATATTAATATTCGTTGAGGCAGAATGTTGGCTAATTTGTTTAATCTTTGTTTTTACTTTTTTAAAAATGCGTTTATGTTTTTAAGATGATCCCAACTGTTTCTGATTGCTATTGCTACTCTGTTTTCTTGATCCAAACATTCTCTACACACACAGCACCATCTCAACTTTGGGGAAAGATTTACTATAACATGGTCTAAAATTACGTGTAAAGTATAAAATTCATGAGCTCAACACAGGAGTATTAAAAAAGACATGATAAATGTAAAAATGTATAACAATAACAAATTATAAGATTCTACAATAAAATGTACTAGTTTGTGTGCAGACTGATCAGACATTAATAAAAAAATAATATTTAGAATGAAGGATTATTAGATTTAGGATTGTAAAACACAAATGTTTGATGCCGTTGGTTTAAATAATTAACTAAACACCTGCAGTGAGGTTGATGCAGTTACAGAAGAAGTCGCTTTTACATTCAGTGTTCATGTTCCACTATCATTTTTAGTTAGATTACTGAGCTCCAGAGAAAGAGTGTTCATGTTAACACTGACTCTATTAGAGTACTCAGATGAGATGTCAGAGACACTACCAATCACAGTAACAATGATAACTCCATTAAAATTCCAGGTAAATGAAGTGTATGGTGATGGAGGGATTTTGGTTGGAGTAAATGTCACTGTACCACCAACTGCTCCATTTAGTTTTGCAGGTAATAAAAGCTGCCACGCAAAACTCAGACCTGTGTAAAGAAATAAACACAATCAAAAATCATTGTTCTAACTTTGTCTTTATTCTTCTATTGTAGAAATTAAATAGTAATAATAATTAAAATAATATTAAAATATGATGTATTACCTGCACATGTGAGCTGAAGCAGAACACAGTTCACACACAGTAAATCCATCATCTGCACTCACCAACATCTACATCAAAGTCATACATCTGATTAAAATCCGTCACTCAGATTAGACTGTTTCCTGGAGAGAACTGACATTTAAACAAGTTATTGTAACACAATGAGAAAAACAGAAAACCAAAAAGAGTAGTGGACACTTATGTTGCAGGTTTGTTCCCCTACATAAACCCGACCCTTTAAAACAATCAAGTCATGTGAAGGAGTATTTTATATGTACATAACATTATCAGGTACTTCCTCAAATATAAGTGTGTGTGTGTGTGTATTGAGGTATGACACTCATTAAATAAATTCACTTTTGTTGTGTATCAAATGCAATAGTTAACTTTTCAGTTCAGTTTAGTTCTGTGTGACAAATATTTTCTGCCATCTTTAAATGCAAATAAAATAAAATAAATTTGTAAATTCAATGCTGATAACTTTGCATTAATACATTTATTAAGTTTAACATTATAGCACCAGGCGGCACAGTGGCTTAGGGGTTAGCACGTTCACCTCTCAGCACTAGGGATTCCAGGTTCGAATCCCCATCTGGGTGGCGTTTCCATGTTCTCCCCGTGTCTGCATTGGTTTCCTCCGTGATCTCCGGTTTAATCCCACAGTCCAAAAACATGGATCAAGTCAATTGAGTTCTCCAAATTGCCTCATAAAGTGTGTATGTATGCGTGTCTGTTGCTGCCACTCTATTTGCCATATCTGGTTCCTGGTGCTTGGTCCCTTTTCGTGAAAGGATGATGCTTAAATCCATGTAGAGTACTACATTTTTTTTTGACTTGTGCTACAATTGCTACTACTCTATTTGCCTTATTCGGTCCCTTTTGATTGGCCCCTTTTCGTAAAAGGATGACGCTCAAATCCAAGTAGAGCACTAAATTTTCTTGACATGCGAAACAGTCCCGGGTAAGATCCCATTAAGAAATGTATGGTGTTCTATGAGAAAACTGTGTGTAAGCTAATCTTGCCATTAAATTTAGGGATTTCCTTAAATTAAGATAGTGATAATGATTAAATACTCTACCTTTCCCAGTCAGGCAACAAGGGTATACTCATTTATTTTCTTCGTCAGTATCTTTAAAAGGCAGAGAGGCAGGCAACTCTATTTCAGGTAGGCAGTATTTATTTTCTTTGTCAGAATCCAGCCAGGCAGGCAGTATTTATCTTCTTTAAAATGCAGGCAGCATTTATTTTCTTGGTCAGAATCCAGGCAGGCAGGCCATATTGATTTTCTTTTTCAGATTTTTTTAAGGCAGCCCCTGTCCCTTGATTTGTATCAGGGATTCTGTGCCCCACCTACTATTTTGTCAAGCTCCGCCCATTAGTGTACCCAGCTTCTAGTAAGTGGGTTCCTCACTTGGGTCCTTTGTCAGTAGGCATTACTACTTATACTTACCTGGCAGAAGTGAGACCATGATCAGTAAGGTGGTTCACCCAAAGTGAGACTTGACCATTGCACTTTGGTCCAGTTGACCTTTGCGAATGGCGTTGGGCCATACTGTAGTGTTTTTTTTTTTTTTCCCTTTTGTTGTGGTTGGCCGAAACATCAGAAATTGAGAGATGCTGTGTAGGTGTGGTTTCCAGGTTAATTTATATGTCTTCTGTGATTTTGTTCAGTATGTTTCTGTAATATCTGTATATTTAAGTGTTGTTTAGATCCAACAAAAGTTTATAACAGGAGATATGATTAAATGTTTTAATTTATGTCTAAATGAGGATAAAGAACATATTTAACTTAAACTGGGATGTAATGGTAATAGTTATATAGGGAGAAACAATCAGAATACGCTGTTAACTGTTCCAAAAATAGCCTTTAATTATGCAAAGAATTCTGGAATAAAAAACCTCGAGCAAGAAACAAAGTATCACCAACATGATTAGCACAGAAAAACATACAAATAAAAACTATTTACAGTTTGTTTAATGTGAATAACTTACGGCACCAAGTTATCCACGACAGAAACAAAGTGTCATACACTGTGTTGTTCAATCCTTTCGACGGGGACATCATTTTTACAGTGCAGAAACTCTTTCTTTTGTACTTTTTATGTCCCTGGGTCAGTTGACCACAGAGTGTACATACAGGCAGATTCTGCACCCGTGACTGTTTGGCTCCTATTGCCGAATGTTGGCCTTTAAGTTTTCGCTTATAAATTGTAGCTCTTGCCCATCGTACGGGACCCCCGGTACTGGGTGTCGTGGAAATTGTCTGCGTGGCAGGCAATATGGGCACACATTTAGACACTGATGAGGGTGGAGCAGCAGCAGTCGCCTGAGTGACGAGCAGTATTGGGTATTTTGATGGGCCAGCTATTGCAAGTGTCGCCGTGGAGTCCGATGCCTGCACAGGTCTGGTTGTGGCAATGCTCTGTATGGCAGGCAATATGGGCACACATTTGGGCAGTAATGAGGGTGGAGCAACAGCGGTCACCTGACTGACGGGCAGTATTTTGGGGTATTTTGACAGGCCAGCTATTGCAAGAGTCGCCCTGGAGTCCGATGCCTGCACAGGTCTGGTTGTGGCAATGCTCTGCATGGCAGGCAATATGGGCACACATTTGGGCAGTAATGAGGGTGGAGCAACAGCGGTCGCCTGACTGACGGGCAGTATTTTGGGGTATTTTGACAGGCCAGCTATTGCAAGAGTCGCCCTGGAGTCCGATGCCTGCACAGGTCTGGTTGTGGCAATGCTCTGCGTGGCAGGCAATATGGGCACACATTTGGGCAGTAATGAGGGTGGAGCAACAGCGGTCGCCTGACTGATGAGCAATATTTTGGGGTATTGTGACGGGCCAGCAGCAATTGCAGGGGTCGTCGTAGAAGCCGATGCCTGCACGGGTCTGGTGATGGTACATGTGGCAGGGGTTTTTCTACTCGGCAGGTGGACGGGTGGGCGTGGAGGTTGAGGGCAGGAGAATGTGGCTGCTCCTGCTGCTCTTTCCTTTAGTGTTTTTGTTCCTGCCATGCTGGGGGTGTGCACGTACACCATTGTCGGGTAGTCTGGTGGAGGGAGGACTGTTGGCTGGCTTGGTGCTGGAGGCAGGACTGCAGAAGAGATGGAGGTAATCTTGGTGATCATGGAAAGCTGTGCAGTGGCGTGCAGGTTAAGGAGTCTCTCTTGGCAACGGATGAAGTCCCGCACCGTCTTGACATTGATCTTTGGCAAAGGAATTCCAGCCTTGCACAGGAATGGATCGTCTACCAATATCCGGTGCTGGATTCGCTCGTAGGCCTTCAGAATGGTGCTCTTCTCAGGGCTGGTGCGAGAGCCTCGAGGTGAGCGCAACCACAACAGTTTCACCAGTGTGTACATCAGCCTGTTGTTCTGAGAGCTGATATCCTGTTGTGCTGGTGCATAGCGTTTGGCCATCTTCACCCTCTGTATGATGGCAGCGTCAACAAGATCATCCCTTTTGGTGCGGCAGTAGAGGGTGTTGCCCCAGTGTGTTCTGTACAACTGGTTAAACTGTTGTGGCTGCTTGTCATGTTCCTCCACCGCGTTCCAAGCGTGAAGAACCCTGTTCCTTTCTTCTCCAGTAAGCAACAGCCTGTCCTCTCTCATGCCAATGTCCACCAGCAGAGAACAGAAGTGCTCAAGCTTCTGAAGGCCGGGAAGAGGGTTCTGACTGCAGACATCCTCCTGTTAAAAAAAAAAGCCGTACAGATATTTGTGTGTAGGACTAAAAACTGCATTCTGTTTCATCGTGGTCGAAACAACGCTAACTCACAAAGGCTGGAGGGTGAACAGTGGCCGTTTCCTCACTGGTGACCGTGATGTGGGGCAGGACAGCATCCAGTGCATCATGTGTGTCCACATCACTTTGGTACGCCTCATCCGCTTCAGCTGGATCGTGCTGCCCGGGCTGGACCACCTCCTTCTCGGGACTGGGTCCGTCCTCCACGATGTTCCGCAGAGAAAAGGCCTCACCGGTACTCTGGCTAAAGAGGTACTCTAACCCGATGAGCTCTCCGGAATCCACATCAGCAGGGGCCCGGAAATTCTCTTCCACGGTCTCGCCGAGCAGCAGACGACAGCGGGAGTTGAGGCGGTCAATCAGTGGGGCAGAGTAAGTCCTGTGGTGCCGTCCCTTGCCACCCAACACAGCGTCTGAAGCCCTGTCGGAGTTCCACCGTGCAATCCCACTTATCAGATACACCTGATATGGCCGTGCCGCACAGTGGGGTCCTACAAATTGCAGTACAAAGTATCAGAATAATGACAGGGACACTTATTTAAATTGTAACAAGGATGTAGACTAAATTGGAATACCTGGAATCATGTTTGGCAAAATTTTGTGGAATCCCTCCAGGCTGTTGCTTCCACGCCGACATTTGTAATAGGGCACGTCCACATTATTAATGCTCGTGGTACGTGCCATCCGGTACATATTCATTCCCGGTGGATCCTGAATGCATTCCAAATGTCGCTGCAGGGCTGCCCAGGCCGCATCAATGGCACCTGTGAATACACATACATAAATGCAGGGTGTTATGTTCACTCTGTGTGTTGTGCCTTTTTTTCCCCCCTTTTTAAAATGTTTTTATTACCCGGTGTTTTGAAGAGGCTCACTCCATTCTCATCCAATCCAGCCGGACCTTTCAGCTCCTCAATTGCGTGGTGGATGAGCCGGAAGGTTTCCTGTGCGCCAAGTGTCACCCTCCGCACATGGTGTTTCAGCTGCTCTCTAGAAATAAAGCAGCGGACGACATCTTCATCCGAGACGGACCTCATGCTCGCCGGGTCCTTGGCTCTGACCGCAATGATGAGCCGCTCCAAATCTGCACGGTTGTAGGCTAGTACTGCCCCAGCTAGCGCAGACTTGAAGGACGCATACTTGGAGTGAGACTCTGTGCGGATGGCTGCATCAAACCGGTGGATAAAATGAAAGATGTCCAGACGCACAACCATCCCATTGTCCACCCAGGGCTGGAACAAAAGCCCCTGTGCACGGCAACACAACCGTGGTCCACGTGTATTTGCCAGCCGAAACCTCTCCATCACTCCATGGGTCGCAGCTTTTCAGCAGACTCCTTGGTGAAGGGTGTAATTTGTAAAGTTAAGGGAATTAGCGCATTCTATAGCGATGGGGCAATCTGGCCGACAATTGCCCAAGGCCTATATTTCATGAAAACCAGATGCACCTGGTGTCTGGTGGCTGGTGGATAAAGCTCAAGGACAGCTGAGGTGTCTCGAGCTCCCCCAGATAAGGGATAGAACGGCGCGTTCGACCTCCCCATAGAACTTCTTCAACAAGTTTGTTCAGAATAAGCAGAGGGAGGGATGTTTTTGCAATAAATAGGGTGAGCAGCTGGATTTCGGGGCTCTGTCTTGGTGGGACCGGTGTGGTGCTGAGATCAGAGTCGGATCGCGATCTTGGGCTTGTCTTGGACGAACACTGCTTTGACTCGGTTTGTCATAAATAAACCGCTTGATTCAAATAACTCTGAAATCATCTGTACTGTGCTTTTTGACGCCTTCAAAATTGGTTCATCGGGGAAATTTCAGATTTCCTAACAGTTGGTAGCAGGGGATGGTGAAGGTTGTTGATTGCAGTGCAGATAATCGGGTTGATTGCTTGATTCCAACGATAGAACTTACGCGGTACTCACAGGCCGGCCAATAAGGTAAGAAGGACCCTTGCTCCTATATTTAGCTGAAAAACCTATATTTAGCTGTGAGTGGTGAATAAGGACTAAGTTGGAATGTGAATTAAATTAATAACAATTGGAATTGCTAACTGAAATTAAGTGTATAAATTTAAGTGTTGAAGTGTGTTGTGTTCTTCCAAGGCTTTGTGGGTTTTTGTGGATTTGTGTATGGATTATAATTGTGTTTTGAAAAATCGTTGAATGCTGGGTTTTACTGAAAGCTATATAAGGTCATGACCAAGGGATTATGAAAATCCTGTAGTTGCGTTACTGAGGCGAACGGGGTAGCTCCCTGTGTGTGTACAGTCGCGGACTGACCCGTCTCGACAAATTGAACTGCTCCCAGGGGGTTCAAGTCCCATCTGTAGAGCACAATACGGGTACTGAAGATTCTAAATTTCTAAATTCACAGTGTCTAGGTAAATGTAAATTGGTCAAGGTGATTGGGTTCAAGTCCCAAAAGACCCATAAATTAAATTAAATTGCTCAGTCTAGGTAAATTTAAATTGGTCAAGGTGATTGGGTTCAAGTCCCAAAAGACCCGTAAATTCAATAAAATTCCTGGTGGGTTCAAGTCCCAGAGGGCAGTAAATCAAGTTTGATTTTAGTAAAAAGAGTTTATGAGTGGACACTGGTGACCGCGGATGTAAGAGAAAAAAAAAATATATATATATATAGAAGTGAAATTCAGCATACAGCAATAAAGCAGCTGCATTTGTGGGATATTGCTCGTGGACGCACGAGAGAGTTTGAATAAAGGGAGTTGTACGGGAGTGTGCGAGGGAGCTCGTGTGTTGATTAAAATGGGGTTGACTGCTGGTGATGTCAAAAAGGAGGTGTTGGAGAGAATAAAAGTAACTAATCCTGTGGATAAACGTGAGAATGTGGTAAAAAGGTGTGAGAAAATGTTTAAAGAGTGGTGTGGTGCGGGGTGGTATACCCCATTGATACAGCCCCGCCGTTGGGCAAGGACGGGCGTGAACATTTGTTGTATGTAATGCAAACGAGAGCTGATGCTGCAGAAAAGCAGGTAAAACGTGTGAGTGGGATGAGAAGATTAGCGGTTAAATCGAGGGCTACAAAGGCAGAGAACGAGCAGATATGGGTAAGATTAATTGTGGAATACATGGCGGTGATTACAGAGAGCCAGAGCAAGCATGTAGAGTCAACTGGTGAGAAACCGGAAGTGAAGCAGGAACCCATTCCTACTCCGACCCCTCCGCTCCACATACCTCCCCCCACTAGCACCCCTCCCATACAACCAACTGCTCTTCCTAGTGTTAATGTTGTGCCAGCCCTGTACCTCGTCCTGCCCTCAACCAAGCAAAACCGTAGAATCACAACACAATCTCATGAGTGTAAAATAATGGTGGGTCAACCCGGGGAGGCTGTTGAGAGAGGAACTATGAGTGTGTCTTTGTCTGGGGGTTACGTAATGGGGAGGTGTCCTGAAATTGATGCCATGAAAAACACCTTGGTTGAATTGATAGAAAAAGTGGGGCTCTCGGAGTCTGACACTGTTGTGAGGCCCAGGAATAGGGGACACAACAGCACAATGGGAAGAAATGAGTGCTACTCGTGTGGCCGATCGGGACATTTCGCGAGAGATTGCCCACAGCGCGGGAGAGGGCGAGGAGTTGGGGGTCCACCCTGGGGTTACCGCCCCAGACCCAACCACCAATGATGATGCCCAGTCTGTAAAAGGGTGGGAACAATTTAAAGAACCAACTGGTCTTGTTTGAATTGCTGTTATATAATGTTATGTAAATATATAGTGAAATAATTATATGGTGTAAATTATATGGATCCACATATTGTAACATAGAAGTTTAAAATAAGTAATAATTAGAGTATGGACCATAAATTTAAATAAAACTGCAGTATTAATAAATTAAAGTGTATACTGAATAAAGTTAAAATGTGTTGAAATATTGCAGTACGATATAGTTAGATAATTGTGTTGGTTTGGGTGTGGTACCACTGTATATGGTTGTTACTCTGCTAATTTGCAAGTTTTGCCTGGCCTGTTTGTTGTTTGTGTGGTTTAAGTCTGAGTGTATGATGAGATGAGTGTAAAAACTAAACCACCATTCATTTTCTACTCCACACCTTTTCACGGCTTATTCTCTAGTAGAATATAATATTTAGAAGTGATCAACCAGTATCACCGTAAGCAAATGAGTAAATTATTAAATAAATAATAGTTATGGTAGTAGTGAGTGAGGGTAAAATGACATGATAAGTTAAGAAACCCTGTGAATTAGAATAAAGTAAAGATAAATGTAAAATTTAAGCTTAACAATAGAGTGTTAAAGACAAAATGGTTTCTGCTTTAATAAAGCATTCACTCAGTTCAATGGTGAGCATGTCAGTGCTTGGAGTCAAACAATGTGCTCTGAAAATACTCGATGGAGGCTGTGTTTGTGAGAATTTCTGGCGAAAAGTGAGGGCGTGCTCAACCGAAGACGGGGGAGGGTCTGTTTGATCCCAGACCTCCCCCAGATCAGGGAGACGTCGACGTTAGAAATTAAATATGGTCAGTGTCTCAGGATCAAGAGAGCTGATCCATCCGGTCCTTCAGTCTGTCTGTATGAGCACTGTTTAAAGAACTCAGCCTGAATGAACCTGAACTGCTGCCAGCATTAAGGTCACATGTTGCTCACAATAAATAATAATTAATTAATCTATTAAGGTTGTAAAATCATTAAAATAGGGTTAAAGGTTAAATAAATAAATAACCTAATAAATTTGGCTATAAAAATAATTGCTTGACAATTCTAAATGAAATAAGTAAATTAAAGATGAGAAATACATACTCCTTACAAGCTCTCTCTGCTCTGCTCTTATCTCTGATTAACATTGTGTGTGTGTGTGTGTGTGTGTGTGTGTGTGTGTGTGTGTGTGTGTGTGTCTTTGATGAGGTCATGAGTAAGTGAAGGTAGGGAAAAGTTGTTGCTTTTATTGAGGATTATTTGTGGTTTTGCATTGATTGCTGTGTTTTGTAGAAATAATGAAACTTGTGTTTTATTGAGTGAATATGGTTTGCACTATGTGTCATGTTTGGTATGGATAAGATCCCCTTCTAAAGGTGCTTATTTATATATAAGGTATAACAAGCTAGGTTGTGCGATATAGTAGATTTATAGAACATGACAGATTTCTGGAGTACTGTAGACTCTTTCAAATATAATAACATCTGGTCTGTATGAGCAACTCGACCAGTCTTTGTATTTCTAATAACAATCAGCATGAAGCATCATAGCTATGGCTCCTCACAAACAATGCAGCTCACGACACATCAGTCTCAGCCGATAGCATTTGTCCCTAAAACCGGTTTAAAATTAGGGTTTCACATCGTGATGACCTGGCCCTCTTAGCATATTAATTGAATGAAGAATCCTGGATCCTAGCTTTATTATCATCAAAAGGTTTAAAGGTTGATGTGAAAATAAAAAGATGTACATTTACATTTACAATTTAAAAAAGGATGTAACAGGTGAAAACCAACTATACTGCAAGTAACAGTTCTCTCTCTCTCGTCTCTCCTTCTGCCTTACGGACAGAGTTGGGAAGATGTAACAGGTAACTCTCTCTCTCTTCTCCTGGTCTAGCTCCGGCCAGTGCTGCAGCTGGGCCCTGCTATGCTTGGTTTTTGCCTGGTCAGACTCTGCTTAGGTTAAGGCCTGCCTTGCTTTGCTCGGCCCAGCGGGCTCTTGGTTCCGGCATTTTTTCCAGCGTTCGCATAACACGTGAGTTTGCACCTAAAGGGGGCGTTCATTTGCTATTAGTGCAACTTTATAATATAAATCTGTTTAGTAATCTTAGTATTCTTTGTTTTCTTAATTAATCATTAGTAATAAATTAGGTTATTACTCTAAACCAAAGTTTCCAGTTAATCCTTCAAGGCTAAAACTCAAAGGTTAATTTATTTCTAAATAAATGGTGTATTTTAAGCAGCTATAAGATTGACCTCTGAGGGATATTTAGATATATCCACATGTCAATATAACCTCTGTCCATATATTATAAAAGCCTCTGACAGAATTAAGATTTCTGCATGCTTACAGAATACCTGAATCAGATAGAGCTTAAATCATTGAGATACAATTAACCCATTTAGTGCAGAGAAGCACTCGTGTAACTAAAGCTACCGTTTTAATAAAAAATTCTTTGGAGTCAGATATTTTACGTAATAGAACACGCATTAAGATTTTTGACCGTCTCTCATTTTCAGTAATTTGGTAATGGGATGCGGAGGACTTTATTAATATCATATTAATACCCAAAATCCTACAGTTTCAATAATGTTGAATTGGGGAAAGTTAGTGAATTAATATTAATTAGCCGTGGCAAATAAAATAGTTTGAGCTCATTTAAATATAACTATTAGATTTTAAAATGTTAAATAGCACTATTTTCCAATTTAAAGACGAGGTTTCCTGTGAAGATTTGAGTGAATAAACCAGACTGTCTGACTAGGACTGAACTAATATCTGACAGAAAATGGGCCGCGGGACTGATAAGATGTTGACAGTCGGACAGAGATCTATTTTGAAATGTTGGTGGCAGCACCAACCCAGACCATATGTAAAGACACAACTTTGGCTCTGTTGAAGCATCTGGCAGAGCAAGGTCACAAGGCCTCCAAAACAAAACTTCAGTAATGTAAACAAGCGAAAATAATCGAAAAAGCTTAAATGAATCTGTTAGAACTATTGAATGATTAAAATGAATCAAAGGGGGATTGTGAAGGAGAAATATGATTTTTGTGTATGAGTGATTCATCTTAACCATTTGTGTTTGCATATACCTATCAATAACCTTCTACAGTTATTATGTCTTATTATGCTGATTATATCAAGTCAAGAATGTATACGTACATCTTCCATTGAAACTTTTGTCTTCTATTTATCCATTTCAATAAGGCCACGTCGACAGAGCTGAGAACCACGTCCGCACTATTATCAGAGATTGTTGTTTTAAAACAAGCAACTGAAGGTCTCCATAATAGTGACGTTCTCTGATAACTAATCAGAGAGTGGGGTAGGATTTCTCATTTTCTTTTATTTTGCTAAAATAAATATCACTTCTTTTAACATGAAAAAATATATATGTATATATTTAATCATGAAGCATAAAATGGACCGAGTACAATTTTTTGTTTAATGAAGGATAAAGATTTGACTGATAATTAACCACAATAGACCGGACTGACTGACATTAAATAATGCGGACAAAATTATGAGGTTATATTTTTTCCAGGTAGGAGTTTGAGAAAATGTTTTGCCATAACACATATAAGACAAATCATTAATGTTATGACTTTTTTGCAGCATTGTTGTTTATGAATTGTTTGATAAAGGTTTTATTTTTTCCTCCAGGTAATGAACTAAAGGCGGCCTAATTATCAAATTTTACATTGAACATGAGAAATATGAAATATATTTATTAAATTTATGTTGTGCGATTTGTATAAAGAATAGAAAAAATTTAAGTTTGTTTGATTTTGTCTTTAACTTTACTAACCAAACAAGTCAATTTGCAGGTTCTAGCGGACAGAACTGATTGTGCAGTTCGATCCAGGAGAAAAATAATAATAATAATAATAACCCCTGGTTGTTTGATTTTTCTATAGACAATCTTGGTAATAATTTTAATGATTATGTGTTGTGTGACCGTCATCTCCTTTGAAAATTATCCACAGGCAATGAGGGGTGGACCATAGTAAATTACTTCAAGGAAAATCAACAAGATCACTTTAACTGATAACATGCCTCTTACAGATTCCTGTACACCTTGATTAATTATTTGTGGGAAAATAACAAATGTCATTTTGATCTGGATATTACTTAAAAAAAAAAAAAAAAAATCAATTATAATAAAAATTTAATGTTGTTTTGTTTTAGAAAGGGGGGAGGCTAAAGGTATATTTTTTAAGTACTAAAGTTTTTGTTTTCAAGTACAAGGTACATGGCAGCATTAGCAGTGGTTCTAAATAAAATCGCACACCTAGTAATGTGTCACCCATTAGTTGTGAACACAACCCATGGGGTGATTGCCTTTCTCACATCTACAGCATTGACGCCATCAAAACTGCAAGCATGGCAATACATGCAAACACCACCTGACTGCGAGCAACACAGCTGTGAACATTTATACAGACTCAGCATACGTCTATTCTGCAGTACACATAGATGGACCACAATGGGTGCGGAGAAGTTTCAAAACGAAGCAAGGGGGTCCTATTAAACATTATGCGCACATACATAAGCTACTGGAAGCAGTACAGCTGCCCAAACAGGTGGACATCATTAAATGTAAAGGCCACTCCACTAAGGGGGACATGGAGGCGCAGGGAAAGGAGGTGGCCAATCGGGTGGCAAAAAGTCAAGCAATGTGTGGTATTAGATTGGTGCTGAACAGACATCACCTAAAACGACACAGAGGTGGGGCTAAACAGGTTATATTATTATTGTGGGAAACACACCTTAGTGGTAAGAATGCCACCCCTGGCTGTCGGCCGAGGTGCCATGGTAAAGCCGTTGGCTCCTCTTACTCTCACAGGTTTAAGGGGGTGCGAGCCCCAAAGGAGAAGGTGAGCAGTCGGTAGCTTTTATTTATATAGGGACTCACCTACTTACTCCCACTTAGACTCAATCGGGGTGCCTAGGGGGGTGCCAAACGAGTTCAAACTGGTGGACCAAGTGGCAGCAGAAAATATTTTACTGATATCAGCACTTTTTCCAGTGACTCCCAACAACAACGTGGATAGGATAAATTTCGTACATTACAATGTACTTCGTCTCACTAATCTCTCTAGAGATGTAATAGAGTGACCAAGTGAACAGTTGCATGTGACGTAACTTGTGGCCTACAGAACAGAAAAGCCTTAGACATGCTCCTGGCAGAAAAAAGGGGGTGTTTGCGTAATGATTGGTGAAGTGTGCTGTGCCTATATGCCTAATAACACAGCACCTGATGGGTCCGTAACCAAGGCCCTCAACGGGTTGCGTAAATTATTACAGGAAATGCATGAGGTCTCCGGAATATATAACCCCCTGGAATCATGGATGAATAATATGTTTGTCTTCATGTCTATTGCTGTGTTTGTTGCTATACTGGTAACCTGTGGGTGCCGGTGCATACCACGTCTGAGAGTTCTGTTAACTTGATCACATAATTAACACCATGGCGCTGCGGACGGGTAAATTGGGCTCGGGGATGAGGAGCCAGATAGACAAGAAATCAGTTATGCTTAAACAATGCCCAAGATCACATCTTGTTTCCATTTATGAATTTATTTTCTTTCTCATTTTCCTATCTCTCTCTTTTTCCCTCTAAGACATTAACCCAGTAGGGGAGATAACACACTGCACGCACATGCTTTAGTATAGCATTAAAAGTACACATAGGGCATCAGACATTCGTAGGTCGTGACCGGAGACCTGGGGAAACAGAGAGAAGGCTGGACACCTAGTGATGGACGGAGGTAACAACACTGCAGGTGTGGGGCACCTGAGTGGCGGACACCCATTGCGGTGACATGTGCGGGACCACCCACAGCCCCGAGACTCTGATAACGAGTAGAGTATGAAACTGTATATTATTAGAGTTTCAAAAATCTGAGTGTTTTATTTTTTAGATTCATGTACTGATTTTAGAGCTCACATGCACAGCACACTGACGTAGGAGAACTCTGATGAATAAATGTAAGCGATCGACTCTGAACATCAGCACCACTTATGGGGCAAATTCACATATGGGACAAATTAACAATGGGGCAAATTTGATGGGCGTGTTGAGGGGCACGCCCAAAGGGGGATTGAAGGGATAAAAATTTGTAATTTGTAAGTAATTTGTGTTTAAGGGAATTAGCGCATTCTATAGCGATGGGGCAATCTGGCCGACAATTGCCCAAGGCCTATATTTCATGAAAACCAGATGCACCTGGTGTCTGGTGGCTGGTGGATAAAGCTCAAGGACAGCTGAGGTGTCTCGAGCTCCCCCAGATAAGGGATAGAACGGCGCGTTCGACCTCCCCATAGAACTTCTTCAACAAGTTTGTTCAGAATAAGCAGAGGGAGGGATGTTTTTTCAATAAATAGGGTGAGCAGCTGGATTTCGGGGCTCTGTCTTGGTGGGACCGGTGTGGTGCTGAGATCAGAGTCGGATCGCGATCTTGGGCTTGTCTTGGACGAACACTGCTTTGACTCGGTTTGTCATAAATAAACCGCTTGATTCAAATAACTCTGAAATCATCTGTACTGTGCTTTTTGACGCCTTCAAAATTGGTTCATCGGGGAAATTTCAGATTTCCTAACACTGGTCAGGACAAATGAAACAATTTGGGAGTGCTCATTTCCAATGCTGGTGAACCACTCAGCTGACCTCTGGCCTTCCCCAGACAGCTTTTTCACTACCTAAAGAAAAAAAATGAATATGGAAACAACACGTCTGTGTTTTTTATCTTACTGTACTGCATAAGGTTTTCATTTGCGTACCTTTTTGGTAGAATCCATTTTGAGTACGGTGCCGAACGTGGACAGGATCTGGCTCCTGTACTCCTGCACGCTGTTGGCCTCTGCCAACAGGAAGGCGTGCCGCAAGAGCCGCGCCGAGGGAAAGTCTCTTGGAGGAGGTGGAGCCTGGAAAGTGTGCCCCCCTAATGCGGAGACGATCCCTCCAGGTTCCACTATGGTCATCAGGAGTGTGGTGTACAGGTCCTTTCGGTACAAATACTCTTCACTGTGGTTTTCCTGCATCTGGCGCCACACCTTGACCATAGTGTTCCCTTCGGTCCGGTCCCTCAGAAGGCGCACAACATTCTTATCCACACCACGCCTGTAAAAAGAGTCACGATCAGTATGGTATGGTTGATTTGGAAAGCTAGATTACAAATTGTTTAGTATAATCCTTATGTTTAATGTCCTTACTTGCTGGTGAGGATGGCAGGGAATAAGGCTTGATGAGCCTTGCTGAGTTGTTCTAAAATATCAGGACTCCACGCGAGCCACCGACCTACCGAACCACCTTCTCCACTCCTGGCTGCTTTTGTACAGGGCCCACAGCACAGGACCTCAGTGAGCATTGTGTACCAGTTGGAAACGTCACAGATGTGACGTACCTGAAGCACAAAAGAAAACACGTGAATGTAGTAGTAAATAAATGTAGAATCTATATATATATATATATATATATATATATATATATATATATATATATATATATATATATATATATATATATATATATATATATATGTGTGTGTGTGTGTGTGTGTGTGTGTGTGTGTGTGATGTATAAGCTAAATGCCGTAAAAGTGAATGCAGTTTTACCCGGTGGTGGAAGCCAGACTTGTAGAGGTGCACGTTCTGTCCTCTACCCACACACTCCTCACCTCGAGGACACTTCAGGGAATACCTCCACACTCCAACAGGGCGCCACACAAAAACACGGCTCCGAAAGAAGAGCTGTGGGGTTGGCAGACCACCCCTGACATAGCCGGGAGGTTCTGGTGGGTAAAACCACATGCGGTCGGATTTCATTACCCGCCGCTTTTTGACTAGGCCAGTGTTGGCTGTGTATAGTTGAACGGGGGTGAACAGCCCTCTTTCCGTGTCCTCTTTGAGCCAGGAAACGTCAGCCGAAGGGATGCCGTTAGGGTTTTCCCACGAACGCACCCAGCCTTCCAGCTCCACCTGCAATAAACATAAAATGCAGTTTTATTTAAAACATAAACACCACCCCCCCCCAAAAGAGAATTATTGCTAAATATATTGGAGAGTCTTACAGGGGAGTCACTTGTCAGTAATTCCACGGAATGACGCTGGCTAGTCGTGGCCTCTGTGTGCTGGCTACTCAATGATTGCTGTTCGGAGCGATCAGGTTGTTTTGATGGAAAGGTAGACTGCTTAAGCTGGGTGGTGGCGGCGGCAGCAGCAGCAGCAGCAGCAGCAGCCTTCGGATGCTTTGGCCTGAGGGTGGTCTGGGCCTGCTTGGGCTGGACAACAACTTCAGGCTGTTTTGATGCGACACTAGATTCAGGCTGCTCAGGTTGGATGGTAGGCTCAGGCTGGACACTTGACTGATGCTGGGACTCTTGGGATTTGAGTGAGTCTAAATATTTACCAGACAGTGTAATTGTGCATTTTGATTTTTAAAAACAGTTTGACGATTATTAATTCTGTACATCTTACCCTCCACAGACTGGCTTGCAGCTATCAGTTCGGTCTCATCCCCCGGCCATAACGATGGATTGAACGCAGAGCTTCTTTCCTGTGGTTCCTGGACACAAGTATATTTGCACGTTATGTTTTATACTGGCCTTTTGAGATTTCCATGAAATGTAAAGTGCATTATAAATAAAATGTATTGTTATTGCTGTTGTTCATTGGTTATTATTATTATTATTACTATTATTATTATTATCGTCATCAGTCACCTTCACAATAATGTGAACTATTCAACCACATAATTAAAGTATTAAAGTAAAACACCACTTGTATCATCTTCATTTATAATGCCATTCTGCTCTCTTCTCTCTAGTAAAACACTTACTTTGTCCTTGTCGGTAATATATTTCCTGAACCTCTTCATCTGCACACTCGTGATGTGCGTCACTGGTGTGTGCAACCACCTCCTCACAGAACGGTACGCCTTCTGAATGATTTCCCTCTGTGCATCACTGAACTGCTCTGGCCTGTCCCTTTGGGTGGGATACTGGCTGTAAAGTTGCCACATCTCCTGAAAGGTGTGATCCTCAAATCCTTTCTGTCCATAGATACACCTATCAATGTTGGCCTCGAGAAGAATAGAGACTTGCGGGAAGCTGTCTGCGTATTCTGCAAGGTAGTCTTTCACCCACTGGTTCACTATCTCACCCTTTCTATGCCTGCTCGTCACCTCTGACCTGTGCTTGTCAAGAATGCTGGAATCATATACATACATACATACATATAGATAGTTTCATCAGCATCAAACACTGCAATTGTGATGATAAGCACAGAATCAAATTTAAATCCAAAGCCTACAATGATGTTAAATATTATGTGCTTACTACTTCATGTAGCCCACGTCATTGGACACAAGCCAGTGGAAGGGCGCATTCTCATATTGTCCAAATGGCACCACCAGCTTTCCCAAGCACATCTGTCGTGATGGCACAGGGACACCCTCCTTACGAAGGATCTTCTCTGTGTGGGCCAGGGCTGTGGCTTGGTTCAGCAGCTCCTGTGGAGGGTTGGGAAAGAACTTCTTTTTGTCCCGGTAGTAACGGGCCTCTTTGCTCGCAACCAGTACAGCCTGTTGACGATTTGCAGGGGCATCTGGGCAGACGACGCGGATAACTGGGATTGCCATCTTCAGGTATAGCTAAATACTCAAGCAGCAACACAACAACAACAACAACAACAACAACAGTAGTGAGATAGCTGTATTAAAAAGATGGTATAACCATAGTAAACATATTGTACCACAAAATACATACACACAAACACATCTATTGTGTGTATGTATGTATGTATGTATGTATATGTATGTGTGTGTGTGTATATATATATATATATATATATATATATATATATATATATATGTATATGTATGTATGTATATATATATATATATATATATATATATATATATATATATATATATATATATATATATATGTATGTATATGTATATATATATATATATATATATATATATATGTATATATATATATATATATATATATATATATATATATATATATATATATATATGTATATATATGTGTGTGTGTATATATATATTGTAAGAAATCCGGGTTCTGCATCGGTCTCTCCTGCACGCTCTGTCACTCGCGCTCTTAGCCCCGCCTTCTAGTTCCGCTTTCGCTCCGGCACCAGGTGAGGCTAATTTGTTTGATGGGTCGTTTCTCTTATTTAAGCTCTCTCTTCACACGGGACGAATCGCGAAGTATTGTCCCTGATTTTTCATACATGCCGAGCGATTTTTTGACTGCTATCCTGTCTGCTTTGTGTCTCGTGGTGCGTTTGGTCTTGGTGAGTGCGTGTCTGTTTATGTTAGCTGTGTGTTAGCATCTGCGTTCTCACCTCCGTGTATAGATCAGTATTTGTCGTTGTATGAGTGAGCGTCTGTGGTTATCTGTGATCGCTCCCTGGTGTCTGTCTAATCCTCTTTCTGTTTTCAGTGTTCATCCTGTCCTTAGTGTCCTGCGTCCCGGGAGCGATCTCTGTCCGTCCGCTCAGGTGGTTCGGCTTCGGCCGGGTGGGGCGGAGTTCGCACTCGCCCTAGCCTGCTCCGCTGGCGCGCCACCACCTGAGGGCGTCCGTGTCTCATCGTTCACTCTACTTACTAACGGTTCCCTTCTTTATACTAATACGCTCTGTTTTGGTGAACTAACGTTATTTCCTTCCTCGTATACTAATACCTTGATTGTCCTCCTATCCCTCGTTGGTCTCAATCTAGGTCCTGGCCTGCAGTTGTCCCGTGTAGTTCACCATACCTCTGTGTGCACTTTCTACACTCTGTCTTCCTTCAGGTTGCTGTGGATCACTCCCTTGGACACGCCTGTTCTTTCTGTCATAGGGTTTGTTATTTTGTCTATCCTAGACACACTCACTAGCTTCTTCTATTTCTTCTCACGCATAGCCAGTGTAGGGTTCTCTTTCTACAGCGTAGTTTATTCTGTGTACCTTGTTTTATTTAGTTTTTGTTTTGGCTCGGTGTTGTGCTCTGCCCAGTCCTCCGTCCAGGTTAATCACCCCGGCCTGGGTCCAGCGGGCAACATCCTCCTCGCACCATCCTCCTCCTGCACTACCCTACCTCTGCCTTGCATTTCAATAAATAACCTTTGTTCTGCATCCACGTCTCCAGAATTATCCTTACAGACGATTTGTGACAGAATACTTCGCCTCACCATGGAGACGGCGGAACAACTGCTTCAGATGCTGGCGCAACAAGTACAGGACCAGGGACAGGTCATCCAGATCCTGATGCGCCAAGTGCAAGAGCTGTCCACAGGAGCCTCCAAAGCACCTGCCCCGCCATCAGGTGACGCCGTGGGTAATCCCAGCAGCAACACAACACCTAACCTGTCTCCTCAGGTTGCCTCGTCGTCCACAGGGGCCACCTCGGGCACTGCTGGGATGGGCTCCCCCACGGCTGGAGATGGCTCAACGCTCATCCCCATCCCGGAACCGCCATGCTATTCCGGGGACCCCGAATCCTGCGAGGAGTTCCTCCTGAAGTTCTCCCTCTTCCTCGCCAGCCGTCCAACCACCACGGACCGGAACGCCATCGCCCTGCTCATTTCCAGGCTCACCGGGGCGGCGTCCGCCTGGGCTACGGCCATCTGGCGTAATCACGGGGCAGACGTCACCTCCCTCGCGGCCTTCCTAGAGTCTTTCCGGTCCACCTTCAATCATCCTCGTCACGGTGCGGCGGCCGGAGACGAACTACGACTGCTTCACCAGGGGAGAAGATCGGTTGCGGAGTATGCGCTGCACTTCCGCACCCTGGCGGCCGCCAGCGGATGGAACGAGGTGGCCCTCATCTCCCAGTTCAAAGCGGGTCTGTCCTCGTCTTTGCAGAGGGAGCTGGTTTATCGCTCCCTCAACCTGAACCTGTCTCAGGTCATCCAATTGGCCATCCAGTTGGATCAGCACGCCACCTCGCCTGACCCTTCCCGAGGAACGAACACCCCTCAACCTGCTATGGTTGCCGCGCTTCCAGTTCCGATGGAGTTGGGGCAGACCGGGGTACCGGAGCGGCAGCGTCGGAAGCGGCGGCGCCAGCATCATTGTCCTTATTGTGGGGGTACAGGACATCGTGCGGCAGAATGCCCCAAGAAGACGCAAGAGTTGGCGGACGAGCAGGCAGAGGTAGCAGGAGGAGTGAAGAGGACTGGGACACGACCTCCGACGCCCAGCAGCGGCAAGGTGAACTCGATTCAACCTGTTTATAAGGGCAATTCACGCATCTACACTCAGATATCTCACCTGTCACGTACCTTTACAGTGATTGCCCTCATCGACTCGGGTTCTGAGGGGGATTTCATTGAAGAAAGCCTGGTACGACGCCTCCAGGTACCCTCCGTTCCCCTACCAGCTCCCCTCAAGATCTCGGGCGTCAATGGAGCCACGGTGGGAACCGTCACACACCGAACCCGACCTATCGCACTGGGCGTTGGCGCTCTCCACAAGGAGAAGAGATCGCTATATATCATGCAAAAACCGCTGTCACCTGTCATCTTGGGTTAGCCATGGTTGCGGGACCATAACCCCAAGATCACCTGGGAACCACTGGACATTTTGGCCTGGTCCCCGCAATGCGTCAACCGATGCCTGGTCCCGGTGGGACGGAGACTGCACGTGGCGGTCACCGATCAACCTCACGTCGCCCTTCCTGATAACGTCCCGGACGAGTACCGAGACTTGGCAGAGGTATTTAGTAAAGGGGCTGCATGCCGTCTCCCACCTCACCGAGAATATGATTGCGCCATCGAACTCCTGCCGGACGCCAAGGTTCCCCGTTCCACGCCATATCCTCTATCTGTGAAGGAGACTACGATCATGGAGGAATACATTAACGAGGCCTTGGCACAGGGGTTCATCCGACCTTCTAAGTCCCCCGCCAGCTCCAGCTTCTTCTTCGTCCCCAAGAAGGACGGCTCCCTACGGCCGTGTATAGACTACAGAGAACTCAACCGAGTCTCTAAGCGCTACACTTACCCCATTCCTCTCGTCCCCTTGGCTCTGGAACAACTGCGCACCGCCAAAGTGTTCACTAAACTCGACCTGCGCAACGCTTATAATCTGGTCAGAATCAAGGAGGGCGACGAGTGGAAGACGGCGTTTAGCACCACGTCTGGCCATTACGAATATCTGGTGATGCCGTTCGGATTGACCAACGCACCTGCAGTTTTTCAATGCCTGGTCAACGACGTTCTCCGTGAATTCCTGGGTAAATGTGCGATCGTCTATTTAGATGATATTTTAATATACTCATCAGATCCATCCAGTCACGTTATCAACACGAAAAGTGTTCTCAAACGTCTGCTGGAGCACGGATTGTTCGTCAAAGCGGAGAAGTGCGAGTTCAACAAACGGGAGATTGCCTTCCTAGGCTACATCATAAATGCTCAAGGAATCCAGATGGACCCGATGAAAGTCCAAGCGGTGTTGGAGTGGAAGACGCCCCAGGCAGTGAAAGAACTTCAGAGTTTCCTTGGATTTACGAATTTCTTTAGACGATTTATTCGCTCTTTCAGCCAGATCGCACTCCCATTGACGCAAATACTCAAGGGTAAACCTAGGAGACTCTCCTGGTCGGACAGAGCTCAGCAGGCGTTTGACAAGTTGAAGAAGGCATTTACCACGGCGCCGGTGCTCACCCACCCTGATCCGGACCTTCCGTTTATTGTCGAGGTGGACGCATCCTCCTTAGGGGTCGGGGGCATCTTGTCCCAACGTTCGGGAACCCCCCCTAGGTTGCACCCCGTGGCCTACTTCTCCAAGAAACTCTCCCCCGCAGAACAGAATTATCACGTGGGGGACAGAGAATTGTTGGCCATTAAACTGGCATTCGAGGAATGGAGGCACTGGCTCATGGGAGCCAAGTTTCCGGTCCAGGTGATCACCGACCATCGCAACCTGGAGTATCTGAAGTGTGCTCGACGACTCAACGCTCGACAGGCCCGATGGTCTCTGTTCTTTAACCGCTTTGAGTTTACGGTGACCTACCGCCCCGGAAAAGACAACGCCAAGGCTGATATCCTATCCAGGAGATACGAGGATCAAGAGAGAGACACACCACCCTTCAAAACCATCCTACCTACCCGAGCGTTCGTGCAAGCCATTTCCTGGGAGTTGGACGAAAAGATCCTGGCCGCCAAAAGAGCCAACCGAAACAACAGGGAGGCTCCTGCAGGCAAGACGTTTGTTCCGTCCCAACTCCGCCAAGAACTCGTCGCATGGGCACACACGAACCTAAGCTCGGGACACCCAGGGAGCAACCGGACATTTGAGAGACTCAGGGAGAGATATTGGTGGCCGGCCATGAGAGCTGATGTAGCCCGGATTGTTTCATCATGCGCTACCTGCGCCGCCACGAAGGTTCCTCGCCAGCTTCCGGCGGGCAAACTCAAACCGCTACCGGTACCCCTAAGGCCATGGAGCCACATTGCACTGGATTTCGTGACTGATCTCCCGACATCTGAGGGCAACAACACCATCCTCACCATTGTAGACCGCTTCTCAAAGGGTGTGAAGTTTATTGCCTTACCCTCTTTACCTTCAGCCTTCCAGACGGCTGAAGCACTGTTCGCAGAGGTGTTCCGACATTTCGGCCCCCCGGAGGACATTGTATCTGACCGAGGCCCGCAATTCACCTCTGCCGTCTGGGAGGCGTTCGTTAGGAAACTAGGCGCCTCTGTTAGCCTCACTTCGGGCTATCATCCGGAAAGCAATGGGCAATGTGAACGGGCTAACCAAGAGCTCGCGAAATTCCTAAGGGCTTACTGTCAGAGTCAACAGAATGACTGGGCAACTTTCCTCCCCTGGGCGGAGATAGCCCAGAACTCCCTCAGGAGCGCTAGCACCGGAATCACCCCGTTCCAGTGCGTCCTGGGGTTCCAGCCGCCATTTGCACCTTGGGACCCCACCCCGTCCAACGCACCGGCCGTCGACAAATGGTTCCGTAAGAGTGAGGAAGTCTGGGAGACGGTGCACCAGAGAATTGAGGAGAGCAACGCCCGTACTAAGCGTTTTGCAGACCGCAGAAGAAGCGAAGGCCCAGTTTACCAAGTAGGAGACCAAGTGTGGCTGTCCACCAAAGACCTTCGGGTGCCCGGTAGCAGGAAGCTGGGCGCTAGATACATCGGACCGTACCCCATCATTAAAAGAGTCAATGACGTGACTGTGACGCTCCGACTGCCGCCCAGACTGAGAGTCTCCCCGTCATTCCACATCTCCCTCC
This sequence comes from Corydoras sp. C115, assembly GCA_019802505.1. Lineage (NCBI taxonomy): Eukaryota > Metazoa > Chordata > Actinopteri > Siluriformes > Callichthyidae > Corydoras > Corydoras sp. C115. Next base: position 24,347 of record JAFMOC010001315.1, read on the forward strand.
TTAAACCGTTCAATCCAGGTCTATTATGTCAAAGCTCCGCCCATGTGGGAATCTTGACTGCAATATTTCTGATAGTGGGGGACTGCGTTCGCGCCCTCCCCTGGTATAGTTTTGTAACAGCAGATCAATGCCTTAATACACTGCCTGCTTTGTGCCTCACCTTCAAACCCGCGCCCTTCTTTCACCATCTTTCAAAAGCATAGCTCTGTTGCTGCCACTATATTTGCCTGTGTCTTACTGGGTAGCTTGTGCTAGCTACGGCAGCACGTATACTAAAATTGGATCGATACAGAGAAGATTAGCATGGCCCCTGCGAAAGGATGACACGCAAATCCGTGAAGCGTTCCTCATTTTCTTGACATGCGATACAGTCCTGGATTAGTTCCCATTAAGAAATGGACGAGATTCTATACAAAAACTATGTTTAAACTAATCTTGAGATTAAATTTACGGATTTCCACTTTAAAATAAGGATATAAAATAGTGATATTGATTAAATATGCTAACTCCCTTTCCCAGTCAGGCAACAAGGCTATACTCATTTATTTTCTTTGTCGGTATCTTTAAAATGCAGACAGACAGGCAGCTCTATTTCAGGCAGGCAGTGTTTATTTTATTTCTCAGAATCCAGGCAGGTAGGCAGTATTT
>JAFMOC010001316.1:0-23671 GCA_019802505.1 Corydoras sp. C115
TCTTTTTGTTATTTTGGAAACATCCATAAAAACACAATCTTCAAACAACTGCAAATTACAAGGGAGAGCAGTGAAGTTCAAACACACAAGTCTAATGTGCACACAAGCAAGAGCAATCTCAAGTTCAACACCTTAAATACTCCGCCATCCTAGAGTAAATGCTTTAAATAGCAAGACGTGGACAGCCAATCATCTACTGGGCAATGTTCGATTTGTAACTAATCTCAGTATTTTTTTTTTTCTTGGAAACAACCATTAAGTAATAATTAAGTAATAGTCTTCAAACAATAACAAATTCCAGGAGTGGGGTTTAACCCATGAGAAATGGGTGAGCCCTTGAAGAACCAACATCAAACAGTCCCACTGTTTTTCTTTGAAACGTACATGAATATGTCTGTATTCATCCAATTGCAAATCACAGTTTCCAGGATTAGGGTTTGAACCCACGAGGAGAGTTGCCCATTGGATCTTAAGTTAAACACCTTAACCACTTGGCCATCCTGGCGACAGTTCTTCACGCATCTGCAGTGCCTCTTGGCTGTATGTTAAATGTAACTGAGCTCACATTTTTTTCTTCCAAAACGAACCAGCAACAACAATCACTTCATTAAAATGGGCAAAACAAATACAGGAGTGGGGTTGACCCACGAAACATGTCGCTCACATTTTTTTTCTTCAAAACAAACAGAAAACAATACTCTTCATTAAAATGCAAATTACAAATACCAGGAGTGGGGTTTGAACCCACGAAGACATTCGTCCATTGGATCTTAAGTCCAACGCCTTAACCACTCGGCCATCCTGGTGCTTATGCTCCAACAAATTAGCAAGAGGCAGCCAATCATCTTCTGGGTCATGTTATATGTGTTAAATATCACTTAACTATTTATTTGTTTTTGTCTCCATTGTTAATAATTTAAAGAGAAAACATTCAAACTTTGAAAAAAGTATGCATAGAGGGGAAACTTGAAACTGTCCTAGTGGGTTCAAACCCTAATCCTGGTAACTGTGATTTGCAATTGGATGATGGATCTGCTGATGCTTAGCCATCCTGGCGACAGGTCTTCACACATCAGCAGTGGCTCTTGGCCATGTACTGTATGTTAAATGTAACTGAGCTCACACTTTTTTTCTTCAAAACAACCAGAAAACAATACTCTTCATTAAAATGCTAATTACAAATACCAGGAGTGGGGTTTGAACCCACGAAGACATTTGTCTATTGGATCTTAAGTCCAACGCCTTAACCACTCGGATTTTTCTTGAGAGCATTCACAAGTTTTTGGACAATTTGCAAATCACAACCACCAGGAGTGAGGCTTAAAAACCACAAGGACAGCTGTTCTGCAGCTTCTAAGCCCCAAGGATTAACCACTTGGCAGTCCTGACCCAACGCTGTGATTGTACTGTACTATTAAACAATTACAAATACCAGAAACAGGATTTTGACACAAGAGAACTGTTAGATTATTGAACTATACTTAATCTTCTTGTTATTTTGGAAACATACATTAAAACACAATCTTCAAACAACTGCAAATTACAAGGGAGAGGAGTGAGGTTCAAACACACAAGTGTATTGAAACTCAAGTTCACCACCTTAAACACTCGGCCATCCTAGTGTAAATGCTTCAAACAGCAAGCAGTGGACTGCCAATCATCTTCTGGGCCATGTTCGATTTGTAACTGAACTCACTATTTGACTTGGAAACAACCATAAAGTAACAGTCTTCAAACAATTGCAAATAACAAATTCCAGGACGCCAGGATGCCAGGTTTCAAGTTTCCCCTCTACGCCAGGATGCCCTAGGCCGCAGTTCAATGATCGACTTTGTAGTGGTGTCATTGGACTTGCGGCCATGTGTTTTGGACACTCGGGTGAAGAGAGGAGCTGAGCTGTCAACTGATCACCACCTGGTGGTGAGTTGGATCAGATGGTGGGGGAAGATGCCGGTCAGACCAGGCAGACCTAAACGTATAGTGAGGGTTTGCTGGGAACGTCTGGCAGAAGAACCCGTCAGACAGATGTTCAACTCTCACCTCCGTCAGAGCTTCAACCACATTCCGGGGGAGGTGGGGGACATTGAGCCTGAATGGGCCATGTTCCGTTCCTCCATTGTTGAGGCGGCGGACAGGAGCTGTGGTCGAAAGGTAGTCGGTGCCTGTCGTGGCGGTAACCCTCGAACACGGTGGTGGTCACCCCGTGTAAGGGATGCCGTCAAGCTGAAGAAGGAGTCCTATCAGGCATGGTTGGCTTGTGGGACTCCAGAAGCAGCTGACCGGTACCGACAGGCCAAGCGATTTGCGGCTTTGTGCGTCGTGGAGGCAAAAACCCGGGTGTGGGAGGAGTTCGGTGAGACTTTGGAAAGTGACTTTCGGTCGGCTCCTAGAAGATTCTGGCAAACTGTCAGGCGACTCAGGAGGGGAAAGCAGTGTGCCACCAACACAGTATATAGTGGAGGGGGTGCACTGTTGACTTCGACTGGGGACGTCATTAGGCGGTGGAAGGAATACTTCAAGGACCTTCTCAATCCCACCAATATGCCCTCCGGAGAGGAGGCAGAGTCAGAGGACCCGGGGGGAGGCTTGTCCATCACTGTGGCTGAAGTCGCTAAGGTAGTCAGAGGGCTCCTTGGTGGCAGGGCTTCTGGGGTGGATGAGATCCGCCCGGAGTTCCTCACAGCTCTGGATGTTGTGGGGCAGTCTTGGCTGACGCGCCTTTTCAACATTGCATGGTCATCGGGGGCAGTGCCTCTGGACTGGCAGACGGGGGTGGTGGTGCCTCTTTTTAAAAAGGGGGACCGGAGGGTGTGTTCCAATTACAGGGGAATTACACTCCTCAGCCTCCCCGGCAAAGTCTATGCAGGGGTACTGGAGAAGAGAGTCCGACTGATAGTCGAACCTCGGATCCAGGAGGAGCAGTGTGGTTTTCGTCCTGGTCGTGGAACACTGGACCAGCTCTTCACTCTCTCCAGGATCCTCGAGGGTTCATGGGAGTTTGCCCAACCAGTCTACATGTGCTTTGTAGATCTGGAGAAGGCTTTCGACTGTGTCCCTCGGGGTATTCTGTGGGAGGTGCTTCGTGAGTATGGGGTACATGGCTCCTTACTACGGGCCATTCAGTCCCTGTATTTGCGAAGCAGGAGCTTGGTTCGCATGGCCGGCAGTAAGTCGGACTGGTTTCCAGTGAGGGTTGGACTCCGTCAGGGCTGTCCTTTGTCACCGGTTCTGTTCATAATTTACATGGACAGAATTTCTAGGCGCAGCCAGGGGATGGAGGGTGTCCGGTTTGGTGATCTGAGGATCACGTCGCTGCTGTTTGCAGACGATGTGGTCCTGTTAGCATCATCAGGCTGTGAACTTCAGCTCTTACTGGATCGGTTTGCAGCTGAGTGTGAAGCGGCCGGGATGAGAATCAGCACCTCCAAATCTGAGGCCATGGTTCTCAGCCGGAAAAGGGTAGAGAGTCCTCTCTGGGTCAAAGATCAGATCTTGCCTCAAGTGGAGGAGTTTAAGTATCTCGGGGTCTTGTTCACGAGTGATGGGAAGATGGAGCGTGAGATTGACAGACGGATCAGCGCGGGGTCAGCAGTGATGCGGACCCTATACTGGTCTGTTGTGGTAAAGAAGGAGCTGAGCCACAAGGCAAGGCTCTCGATTTACCAGTCGATCTACGTTCCAACCCTCACCTATGGTCATGAGCTTTGGGTAATGACCGAAAGAACAAGATCGCGAATACAAGCGGCCGAAATGGGTTTTCTCCGCAGGGTGGCAGGGCTCTCCCTTAGAGATAGGGTGAGAAGCTCGGTCATCCGGGAGAGACTCGGAGTGGAGCCGCTACTCCTCCGCATCGAAAGGAGCCAGTTAAGGTGGTTCGGGCATCTGGTAAGGATGCCTCCTGGGCGCCTTCCTAGGGAGGTGTTCCAGGCAAGTCCGGCTGGAAGGAGACCCCGGGGAAGACCCAGGACACGCTGGAGGGATTATATCTCTCAGCTGGTCTGGGAACGCCTCGGGGTTCCCCCAGTCGAGCTGGTGGAGGTGGCTGGGGCGAGGGAGGTCTGGGTCTCCCTACTTCGGTTGCTGCCCCCGCGACCCGAACCCCGGATAAGCGGAAGATAATGGATGGATGGATGGAAATTCCAGGAGTGGGGTTTAAACCGGGTGAGCGCTTGAAGAATCAACATTAAACAGCCAACATCTTCAAGACTATGTTATTTTCATAAACATAATCAGACCTACTGTTTTTCTTGGGGCAGTCATCATCCAATTGCAAACCACATCTATCAGGAGTTGGGTTTGAACTTATGAGGACAGATGACCATTGGATCTTTAGTCCAACACCTTAACCACTCAGTTATCCTGGTGATAGTGTTTTATGCATCAGCAGTGAGTAGTGAATTCTCCTCTTGACCATGTACTGTACATTAAATGTAACTAAACTCACATTTTTTCTTAAAAACAACAATAAAACAATACTCTCCATAGAAATACAAACTACTTATACCAGGAGTGGAGTTTGAACCCACGAGGACAATTGTCCATTGGATCTTAAGTCCAACGCCTTAACCACTCGGCCATCCTGGTGCTTATGCTCCAACAAATTAGCAAGAGGCAGCCAATCATCTTCTGGGTCATGTTATATGTGTTAAATATCACTTAACTTTTTATTTGTTTTTGTCTCCATTGTTAATAATTTAAAGAGAAAACATTCAAACTTTGAAAAAAGCATGCATAGAGGGGAAACTTGAAACTGTCCTAGTGGGTTCAAACCCTAATCCTGGTAACTGTGATTTGCAATTGGATGATGGATCTGCTGATGCTTAGCCATCCTGGCGACAGGTCTTCACACATCAGCAGTGGCTCTTGGCCATGTACTGTATGTTAAATGTAACTGAGCTCACATTTTTTTCTTCAAAACAACCAGAAAACAATACTCTTCATTAAAATGCTAATTATAAATACCAGGAGTGGGGTTTGAACCCACGAAGACAATTGTCCATTGGATCTTAAGTCCAACGCCTTAACCACTCGGCCATCCTGGTACTTATGCTCCGCTAATTTAGCAATAGGCAGCCAATCATCTTCTGGGTCATGTTACATGTGTTAAATATCACTTAACATTTTATTTGTTTTTGTCCCCAGTGTTAATAATTTAAAGAGAAAAACATTCATAATTTGAAAAAAATCATGCATAGAGGGGAAGCTTGAATTCACTACCCCATTAGAAATTAAGTCCAATGCCTTAATCACTCAGCCATAAGGGTGTAAGGTTTTGTAACGATCAACTTTGAGCAGCCAATCGTCCTCTTGGCCATGTTCTTTTTGTTAAATATAACTAAACTTACTATTTTTCTTGAGAGCATTCACAAGTTTTCGGACAAGTGCAAATCACAACCACCAGGAGTGAGGCTTGAAACCACAAGGACAGCTGTTCTGCAGCTTCTAAGCCCCAAGGATTAACCACTTGGCAGTCCTGACCCAACGCTGTGATTGTACTGTACTATTAAACAATTACAAATACCAGAAACAGGATTTTGACACAAGAGAACTGTTAGATTATTGAACTATACTTAATCTTCTTGTTATTTTGGAAACATACATCAAAAACACAATCTTCAAACAACTGCAAATTACAAGGGAGAGGAGTGAGGTTCAAACACACAAGTGTATTGAAACTCAAGTTCAACACCTTAAACACTCGGCCATCCTAGTGTAAATGCTTCAAATAGCAAGCAGTAGACTGCCAATCATCTTCTGGGCTATGTTCGATTTGTAACTGAACTCACTATTTTACTTGGAAACAACCATAAAGTAACAGTCTTCAAACAATTGCAAATAACAAATTCCAGGAGTGGGGTTTAAACCGGGTGAGCCCTTGAAGAATCAACATTAAACAGCCAACATCTTCAAGACTATGTTTTCCTGGTGGTAGTGTTTCATGCATCAGCAGTGAGTAGTGAATTCTCCTCTTGGCCACGTACTGTATGTTAAATGTAACTAAACTCACAGTTTTTCTTAAAAACAACAATAAAACAATACTCTTCATAAAATTACAAACTACTAATACCAGGAGTGGGGTTTGAACCCACAAGGACAATTATCCATTGGATCTTAAGTCCAACGCCTTAACCACTCGGCCATCCTGGTACTTATGCTCTGCTAATTTAGCAATAGGCAGCCAATCATCTTCTGGGTCATGTTATATGTGTTAAATATCACTTAACTTTTTATTTGTTTTTGTCTCCATTGTTAATAATTTAAAGAGAAAACATTCAAACTTTGAAAAAAGCATGCATAGAGGGGAAACTTGAATTCACTAGCCCATTAGAAATTAAGTCCAATGCCTTAATCACTCAGCCATAAGGGTGTAAGGTTTTGTAACGATCAACTTTGAGCAGCCGATCGTCCTCTTGGCCATCTTCTTGTTATTTTTAGGCTTAATGACTCGGCAATCCTGGTCCAACATTGTGATTGTACCATTAAACAATTACAAATACCAGAAACAGGATTTTGACACAAGAGAACAGTTATATTAGTGAACTATACTTAATCTTTTTGTTATTTTGGAAACATCCATAAAAACACAATCTTCAAACAACTGCAAATTACAAGGGAGAGCAGTGAAGTTCAAACACACAAGTCTAATGTGCACACAAGCAAGAGCAATCTCAAGTTCAACACCTTAAATACTCCGCCATCCTAGAGTAAATGCTTTAAATAGCAAGACGTGGACAGCCAATCATCTACTGGGCAATGTTCGATTTGTAACTAATCTCAGTATTTTTCTTGGAAACAACCATTAAGTAATAATTAAGTAATAGTCTTCAAACAAATAACAAATTCCAGGAGTGGGGTTTAAACCCATGAGAAATGGGTGAGCCCTTGAAGAACCAACATCAAACAGTCCCACTGTTTTTCTTTGAAACGTACATGAATATGTCTGTATTCATCCAATTGCAAATCACAGTTTCCAGGATTAGGGTTTGAACCCACGAGGAGAGTTGCCCATTGGATCTTAAGTTAAACACCTTAACCACTTGGCCATCCTGGCGACAGTTCTTCACGCATCTGCAGTGCCTCTTGGCCATGTACTGTATGTTAAATGTAACTGAGCTCACATTTTTTTCTTCAAAACAACCAGAAAACAATACTCTTCATTAAAATGCAAATTACAAATACCAGGAGTGGGGTTTGAACCCACGAAGACATTCGTCCATTGGATCTTAAGTCCAACGCCTTAACCACTCGGCCATCCTGGTGCTTATGCTTCAATAAATTAGCAAGAGGCAGTCAATCATTTTCTGGGTCATGTTATATGTGTTAAATATCACTTAACTTTTTATTTGTTTTTGTCTCCATTGTTAATAATTTAAAGAGAAAACATTCAAACTTTGAAAAAAGCATGCATAGAGGGGAAACTTGAAACTGTCCTAGTGGGTTCAAACCCTAATCCTGGTAACTGTGATTTGCAATTGGATGATGGATCTGCTGATGCTTAGCCATCCTGGCGACAGGTCTTCACACATCAGCAGTGGCTCTTGGCCATGTACTGTATGTTAAATGTAACTGAGCTCACATTTTTTTCTTCAAAACAACCAGAAAACAATACTCTTCATTAAAATGCTAATTACAAATACCAGGAGTGGGGTTTGAACCCACGAAGACATTTGTCTATTGGATCTTAAGTCCAACGCCTTAACCACTCGGCCATCCTGGTACTTATGCTCCGCTAATTTAGCAATAGGCAGCCAATCATCTTCTGGGTCATGTTACATGTGTTAAATATCACTTAACATTTTATTTGTTTTTGTCCCCAGTGTTAATAATTTAAAGAGAAAAACATTCATAATTTGAAAAAAATCATGCATAGAGGGGAAGCTTGAATTCACTACCCCATTAGAAATTAAGTCCAATGCCTTAATCACTCAGCCATAACGGTGTAAGGTTTTGTAACGACGATCAACTTTGAGCAGCCAATCGTCCTCTTGGCCATGTTCTATTTGTTAAATATAACTAAACTTACTATTTTTCTTGAGAGCATTCACAAGTTTTTGGACAATTGCAAATCACAACCACCAGGAGTGAGGCTTAAAAACCACAAGGACAGCTGTTCTGCAGCTTCTAAGCCCCAAGGATTAACCACTTGGCAGTCCTGACCCAACGCTGTGATTGTACTGTACTATTAAACAATTACAAATACCAGAAACAGGATTTTGACACAAGAGAACTGTTAGATTATTGAACTATACTTAATCTTCTTGTTATTTTGGAAACATACATTAAAACACAATCTTCAAACAACTGCAAATTACAAGGGAGAGGAGTGAGGTTCAAACACACAAGTGTATTGAAACTCAAGTTCACCACCTTAAACACTCGGCCATCCTAGTGTAAATGCTTCAAACAGCAAGCAGTGGACTGCCAATCATCTTCTGGGCCATGTTCGATTTGTAACTGAACTCACTATTTGACTTGGAAACAACCATAAAGTAACAGTCTTCAAACAATTGCAAATAACAAATTCCAGGACGCCAGGATGCCAGGTTTCAAGTTTCCCCTCTACGCCAGGATGCCCTAGGCCGCAGTTCAATGATCGACTTTGTAGTGGTGTCATTGGACTTGCGGCCATGTGTTTTGGACACTCGGGTGAAGAGAGGAGCTGAGCTGTCAACTGATCACCACCTGGTGGTGAGTTGGATCAGATGGTGGGGGAAGATGCCGGTCAGACCAGGCAGACCTAAACGTATAGTGAGGGTTTGCTGGGAACGTCTGGCAGAAGAACCCGTCAGACAGATGTTCAACTCTCACCTCCGTCAGAGCTTCAACCACATTCCGGGGGAGGTGGGGGACATTGAGCCTGAATGGGCCATGTTCCGTTCCTCCATTGTTGAGGCGGCGGACAGGAGCTGTGGTCGAAAGGTAGTCGGTGCCTGTCGTGGCGGTAACCCTCGAACACGGTGGTGGTCACCCCGTGTAAGGGATGCCGTCAAGCTGAAGAAGGAGTCCTATCAGGCATGGTTGGCTTGTGGGACTCCAGAAGCAGCTGACCGGTACCGACAGGCCAAGCGATTTGCGGCTTTGTGCGTCGTGGAGGCAAAAACCCGGGTGTGGGAGGAGTTCGGTGAGACTTTGGAAAGTGACTTTCGGTCGGCTCCTAGAAGATTCTGGCAAACTGTCAGGCGACTCAGGAGGGGAAAGCAGTGTGCCACCAACACAGTATATAGTGGAGGGGGTGCACTGTTGACTTCGACTGGGGACGTCATTAGGCGGTGGAAGGAATACTTCAAGGACCTTCTCAATCCCACCAATATGCCCTCCGGAGAGGAGGCAGAGTCAGAGGACCCGGGGGGAGGCTTGTCCATCACTGTGGCTGAAGTCGCTAAGGTAGTCAGAGGGCTCCTTGGTGGCAGGGCTTCTGGGGTGGATGAGATCCGCCCGGAGTTCCTCAAGCTCTGGATGTTTGTGGGGCAGTCTTGGCTGACGCGCCTTTTCAACATTGCATGGTCATCGGGGGCAGTGCCTCTGGACTGGCAGACGGGGGTGGTGGTGCCTCTTTTTAAAAAGGGGGACCGGAGGGTGTGTTCCAATTACAGGGGAATTACACTCCTCAGCCTCCCCGGCAAAGTCTATGCAGGGGTACTGGAGAAGAGAGTCCGACTGATAGTCGAACCTCGGATCCAGGAGGAGCAGTGTGGTTTTCGTCCTGGTCGTGGAACACTGGACCAGCTCTTCACTCTCTCCAGGATCCTCGAGGGTTCATGGGAGTTTGCCCAACCAGTCTACATGTGCTTTGTAGATCTGGAGAAGGCTTTCGACTGTGTCCCTCGGGGTATTCTGTGGGAGGTGCTTCGTGAGTATGGGGTACATGGCTCCTTACTACGGGCCATTCAGTCCCTGTATTTGCGAAGCAGGAGCTTGGTTCGCATGGCCGGCAGTAAGTCGGACTGGTTTCCAGTGAGGGTTGGACTCCGTCAGGGCTGTCCTTTGTCACCGGTTCTGTTCATAATTTACATGGACAGAATTTCTAGGCGCAGCCAGGGGATGGAGGGTGTCCGGTTTGGTGATCTGAGGATCACGTCGCTGCTGTTTGCAGACGATGTGGTCCTGTTAGCATCATCAGGCTGTGAACTTCAGCTCTTACTGGATCGGTTTGCAGCTGAGTGTGAAGCGGCCGGGATGAGAATCAGCACCTCCAAATCTGAGGCCATGGTTCTCAGCCGGAAAAGGGTAGAGAGTCCTCTCTGGGTCAAAGATCAGATCTTGCCTCAAGTGGAGGAGTTTAAGTATCTCGGGGTCTTGTTCACGAGTGATGGGAAGATGGAGCGTGAGATTGACAGACGGATCAGCGCGGGGTCAGCAGTGATGCGGACCCTATACTGGTCTGTTGTGGTAAAGAAGGAGCTGAGCCACAAGGCAAGGCTCTCGATTTACCAGTCGATCTACGTTCCAACCCTCACCTATGGTCATGAGCTTTGGGTAATGACCGAAAGAACAAGATCGCGAATACAAGCGGCCGAAATGGGTTTTCTCCGCAGGGTGGCAGGGCTCTCCCTTAGAGATAGGGTGAGAAGCTCGGTCATCCGGGAGAGACTCGGAGTGGAGCCGCTACTCCTCCGCATCGAAAGGAGCCAGTTAAGGTGGTTCGGGCATCTGGTAAGGATGCCTCCTGGGCGCCTTCCTAGGGAGGTGTTCCAGGCAAGTCCGGCTGGAAGGAGACCCCGGGGAAGACCCAGGACACGCTGGAGGGATTATATCTCTCAGCTGGTCTGGGAACGCCTCGGGGTTCCCCCAGTCGAGCTGGTGGAGGTGGCTGGGGCGAGGGAGGTCTGGGTCTCCCTACTTCGGTTGCTGCCCCCGCGACCCGAACCCCGGATAAGCGGAAGATAATGGATGGATGGATGGAAATTCCAGGAGTGGGGTTTAAACCGGGTGAGCGCTTGAAGAATCAACATTAAACAGCCAACATCTTCAAGACTATGTTATTTTCATAAACATAATCAGACCCACTGTTTTTCTTGGGGCAGTCATCATCCAATTGCAAACCACATCTACCAGGAGTTGGGTTTGAACTTATGAGGACAGATGACCATTGGATCTTTAGTCCAACACCTTAACCACTCAGTTATCCTGGTGATAGTGTTTTACGCATCAGCAGTGAGTAGTGAATTCTCCTCTTGACCATGTACTGTACATTAAATGTAACTAAACTCACATTTTTTCTTAAAAACAACAATAAAACAATACTCTTCATAGAAATACAAACTACTTATACCAGGAGTGGGGTTTGAACCCACGAGGACAATTGTCCATTGGATCTTAAGTCCAACGCCTTAACCACTCGGCCATCCTGGTGCTTATGCTCCATTAAATTAGCAAGAGGCAGCCAATCATCTTCTGGGTCATGTTATATGTGTTAAATATCACTTAACTTTTTATTTGTTTTTGTCTCCATTGTTAATAATAATTTAAAGAGAAAACATTCAAACTTTGAAAAAAGCATGCATAGAGGGGAAACTTGAAACTGTCCTAGTGGGTTCAAACCCTAATCCTGGTAACTGTGATTTGCAATTGGATGATGGATCTGCTGATGCTTAGCCATCCTGGCGACAGGTCTTCACACATCAGCAGTGGCTCTTGGCCATGTACTGTATGTTAAATGTAACTGAGCTCACATTTTTTTCTTCAAAACAACCAGAAAACAATACTCTTCATTAAAATGCTAATTATAAATACCAGGAGTGGGGTTTGAACCCACGAAGACAATTGTCCATTGGATCTTAAGTCCAACGCCTTAACCACTCGGCCATCCTGGTACTTATGCTCCGCTAATTTAGCAATAGGCAGCCAATCATCTTCTGGGTCATGTTACATGTGTTAAATATCACTTAACATTTTATTTGTTTTTGTCCCCAGTGTTAATAATTTAAAGAGAAAAACATTCATAATTTGAAAAAAATCATGCATAGAGGGGAAGCTTGAATTCACTACCCCATTAGAAATTAAGTCCAATGCCTTAATCACTCAGCCATAAGGGTGTAAGGTTTTGTAACGATCAACTTTGAGCAGCCAATCGTCCTCTTGGCCATGTTCTTTTTGTTAAATATAACTAAACTTACTATTTTTCTTGAGAGCATTCACAAGTTTTCGGACAAGTGCAAATCACAACCACCAGGAGTGAGGCTTGAAACCACAAGGACAGCTGTTCTGCAGCTTCTAAGCCCCAAGGATTAACCACTTGGCAGTCCTGACCCAACGCTGTGATTGTACTGTACTATTAAACAATTACAAATACCAGAAACAGGATTTTGACACAAGAGAACTGTTAGATTATTGAACTATACTTAATCTTCTTGTTATTTTGGAAACATACATCAAAACACAATCTTCAAACAACTGCAAATTACAAGGGAGAGGAGTGAGGTTCAAACACACAAGTGTATTGAAACTCAAGTTCAACACCTTAAACACTCGGCCATCCTAGTGTAAATGCTTCAAATAGCAAGCAGTAGACTGCCAATCATCTTCTGGGCTATGTTCGATTTGTAACTGAACTCACTATTTTACTTGGAAACAACCATAAAGTAACAGTCTTCAAACAATTGCAAATAACAAATTCCAGGAGTGGGGTTTAAACCGGGTGAGCCCTTGAAGAATCAACATTAAACAGCCAACATCTTCAAGACTATGTTTTCCTGGTGGTAGTGTTTCATGCATCAGCAGTGAGTAGTGAATTCTCCTCTTGGCCATGTACTGTATGTTAAATGTAACTAAACTCACATTTTTTCTTAAAAACAACAATAAAACAATACTCTCCATAGAAATACAAACTACTTATACCAGGAGTGGAGTTTGAACCCACAAGGACAATTATCCATTGGATCTTAAGTCCAACGCCTTAACCACTCGGCCATCCTGGTACTTATGCTCTGCTAATTTAGCAATAGGCAGCCAATCATCTTCTGGGTCATGTTATATGTGTTAAATATCACTTAACTTTTTATTTGTTTTTGTCTCCATTGTTAATAATTTAAAGAGAAAACATTCAAACTTTGAAAAAAGCATGCATAGAGGGGAAACTTGAATTCACTAGCCCATTAGAAATTAAGTCCAATGCCTTAATCACTCAGCCATAAGGGTGTAAGGTTTTGTAACGATCAACTTTGAGCAGCCGATCGTCCTCTTGGCCATCTTCTTGTTATTTTTAGGCTTAATGACTCGGCAATCCTGGTCCAACATTGTGATTGTACCATTAAACAATTACAAATACCAGAAACAGGATTTTGACACAAGAGAACAGTTATATTAGTGAACTATACTTAATCTTTTGTTATTTTGGAAACATCCATAAAAACACAATCTTCAAACAACTGCAAATTACAAGGGAGAGCAGTGAAGTTCAAACACACAAGTCTAATGTGCACACAAGCAAGAGCAATCTCAAGTTCAACACCTTAAATACTCCGCCATCCTAGAGTAAATGCTTTAAATAGCAAGACGTGGACAGCCAATCATCTACTGGGCAATGTTCGATTTGTAACTAATCTCAGTATTTTTCTTGGAAACAACCATTAAGTAATAATTAAGTAATAGTCTTCAAACAAATAACAAATTCCAGGAGTGGGGTTTAAACCCATGAGAAATGGGTGAGCCCTTGAAGAACCAACATCAAACAATCCCACTGTTTTTCTTTGAAACGTACATGAATATGTCTGTATTCATCCAATTGCAAATCACAGTTTCCAGGATTAGGGTTTGAACCCACGAGGAGAGTTGCCCATTGGATCTTAAGTTAAACACCTTAACCACTTGGCCATCCTGGCGACAGTTCTTCACGCATCTGCAGTGCCTCTTGGCTGTATGTTAAATGTAACTGAGCTCACATTTTTTTCTTCAAAACAAACAGAAAACAATACTCTTCATTAAAATGCAAATTACAAATACCAGGAGTGGGGTTTGAACCCACGAAGACATTCGTCCATTGGATCTTAAGTCCAACGCCTTAACCACTCGGCCATCCTGGTGCTTATGCTTCAATAAATTAGCAAGAGGCAGCCAATCATCTTCTGGGTCATGTTATATGTGTTAAATATCACTTAACTTTTTATTTGTTTTTGTCTCCATTGTTAATAATTTAAAGAGAAAACATTCAAACTTTGAAAAAAGCATGCATAGAGGGGAAACTTGAAACTGTCCTAGTGGGTTCAAACCCTAATCCTGGTAACTGTGATTTGCAATTGGATGATGGATCTGCTGATGCTTAGCCATCCTGGCGACAGGTCTTCACACATCAGCAGTGGCTCTTGGCCATGTACTGTATGTTAAATGTAACTGAGCTCACATTTTTTTCTTCAAAACAACCAGAAAACAATACTCTTCATTAAAATGCTAATTACAAATACCAGGAGTGGGGTTTGAACCCACGAAGACATTTGTCTATTGGATCTTAAGTCCAACGCCTTAACCACTCGGCCATCCTGGTACTTATGCTCCGCTAATTTAGCAATAGGCAGCCAATCATCTTCTGGGTCATGTTACATGTGTTAAATATCACTTAACATTTTATTTGTTTTTGTCCCCAGTGTTAATAATTTAAAGAGAAAAACATTCATAATTTGAAAAAAATCATGCATAGAGGGGAAGCTTGAATTCACTACCCCATTAGAAATTAAGTCCAATGCCTTAATCACTCAGCCATAACGGTGTAAGGTTTTGTAACGATCAACTTTGAGCAGCCAATCGTCCTCTTGGCCATGTTCTATTTGTTAAATATAACTAAACTTACTATTTTTCTTGAGAGCATTCACAAGTTTTTGGACAATTGCAAATCACAACCACCAGGAGTGAGGCTTAAAAACCACAAGGACAGCTGTTCTGCAGCTTCTAAGCCCCAAGGATTAACCACTTGGCAGTCCTGACCCAACGCTGTGATTGTACTGTACTATTAAACAATTACAAATACCAGAAACAGGATTTTGACACAAGAGAACTGTTAGATTATTGAACTATACTTAATCTTCTTGTTATTTTGGAAACATACATTAAAACACAATCTTCAAACAACTGCAAATTACAAGGGAGAGGAGTGAGGTTCAAACACACAAGTGTATTGAAACTCAAGTTCACCACCTTAAACACTCGGCCATCCTAGTGTAAATGCTTCAAACAGCAAGCAGTGGACTGCCAATCATCTTCTGGGCCATGTTCGATTTGTAACTGAACTCACTATTTGACTTGGAAACAACCATAAAGTAACAGTCTTCAAACAATTGCAAATAACAAATTCCAGGACGCCAGGATGCCAGGTTTCAAGTTTCCCCTCTACGCCAGGATGCCCTAGGCCGCAGTTCAATGATCGACTTTGTAGTGGTGTCATTGGACTTGCGGCCATGTGTTTTGGACACTCGGGTGAAGAGAGGAGCTGAGCTGTCAACTGATCACCACCTGGTGGTGAGTTGGATCAGATGGTGGGGGAAGATGCCGGTCAGACCAGGCAGACCTAAACGTATAGTGAGGGTTTGCTGGGAACGTCTGGCAGAAGAACCCGTCAGACAGATGTTCAACTCTCACCTCCGTCAGAGCTTCAACCACATTCCGGGGGAGGTGGGGGACATTGAGCCTGAATGGGCCATGTTCCGTTCCTCCATTGTTGAGGCGGCGGACAGGAGCTGTGGTCGAAAGGTAGTCGGTGCCTGTCGTGGCGGTAACCCTCGAACACGGTGGTGGTCACCCCGTGTAAGGGATGCCGTCAAGCTGAAGAAGGAGTCCTATCAGGCATGGTTGGCTTGTGGGACTCCAGAAGCAGCTGACCGGTACCGACAGGCCAAGCGATTTGCGGCTTTGTGCGTCGTGGAGGCAAAAACCCGGGTGTGGGAGGAGTTCGGTGAGACTTTGGAAAGTGACTTTCGGTCGGCTCCTAGAAGATTCTGGCAAACTGTCAGGCGACTCAGGAGGGGAAAGCAGTGTGCCACCAACACAGTATATAGTGGAGGGGGTGCACTGTTGACTTCGACTGGGGACGTCATTAGGCGGTGGAAGGAATACTTCAAGGACCTTCTCAATCCCACCAATATGCCCTCCGGAGAGGAGGCAGAGTCAGAGGACCCGGGGGGAGGCTTGTCCATCACTGTGGCTGAAGTCGCTAAGGTAGTCAGAGGGCTCCTTGGTGGCAGGGCTTCTGGGGTGGATGAGATCCGCCCGGAGTTCCTCACAGCTCTGGATGTTGTGGGGCAGTCTTGGCTGACGCGCCTTTTCAACATTGCATGGTCATCGGGGGCAGTGCCTCTGGACTGGCAGACGGGGGTGGTGGTGCCTCTTTTTAAAAAGGGGGACCGGAGGGTGTGTTCCAATTACAGGGGAATTACACTCCTCAGCCTCCCCGGCAAAGTCTATGCAGGGGTACTGGAGAAGAGAGTCCGACTGATAGTCGAACCTCGGATCCAGGAGGAGCAGTGTGGTTTTTCGTCCTGGTCGTGGAACACTGGACCAGCTCTTCACTCTCTCCAGGATCCTCGAGGGTTCATGGGAGTTTGCCCAACCAGTCTACATGTGCTTTGTAGATCTGGAGAAGGCTTTCGACTGTGTCCCTCGGGGTATTCTGTGGGAGGTGCTTCGTGAGTATGGGGTACATGGCTCCTTACTACGGGCCATTCAGTCCCTGTATTTGCGAAGCAGGAGCTTGGTTCGCATGGCCGGCAGTAAGTCGGACTGGTTTCCAGTGAGGGTTGGACTCCGTCAGGGCTGTCCTTTGTCACCGGTTCTGTTCATAATTTACATGGACAGAATTTCTAGGCGCAGCCAGGGGATGGAGGGTGTCCGGTTTGGTGATCTGAGGATCACGTCGCTGCTGTTTGCAGACGATGTGGTCCTGTTAGCATCATCAGGCTGTGAACTTCAGCTCTTACTGGATCGGTTTGCAGCTGAGTGTGAAGCGGCCGGGATGAGAATCAGCACCTCCAAATCTGAGGCCATGGTTCTCAGCCGGAAAAGGGTAGAGAGTCCTCTCTGGGTCAAAGATCAGATCTTGCCTCAAGTGGAGGAGTTTAAGTATCTCGGGGTCTTGTTCACGAGTGATGGGAAGATGGAGCGTGAGATTGACAGACGGATCAGCGCGGGGTCAGCAGTGATGCGGACCCTATACTGGTCTGTTGTGGTAAAGAAGGAGCTGAGCCACAAGGCAAGGCTCTCGATTTACCAGTCGATCTACGTTCCAACCCTCACCTATGGTCATGAGCTTTGGGTAATGACCGAAAGAACAAGATCGCGAATACAAGCGGCCGAAATGGGTTTTCTCCGCAGGGTGGCAGGGCTCTCCCTTAGAGATAGGGTGAGAAGCTCGGTCATCCGGGAGAGACTCGGAGTGGAGCCGCTACTCCTCCGCATCGAAAGGAGCCAGTTAAGGTGGTTCGGGCATCTGGTAAGGATGCCTCCTGGGCGCCTTCCTAGGGAGGTGTTCCAGGCAAGTCCGGCTGGAAGGAGACCCCGGGGAAGACCCAGGACACGCTGGAGGGATTATATCTCTCAGCTGGTCTGGGAACGCCTCGGGGTTCCCCCAGTCGAGCTGGTGGAGGTGGCTGGGGCGAGGGAGGTCTGGGTCTCCCTACTTCGGTTGCTGCCCCCGCGACCCGAACCCCGGATAAGCGGAAGATAATGGATGGATGGATGGAAATTCCAGGAGTGGGGTTTAAACCGGGTGAGCCCTTGAAGAATCAACATTAAACAGCCAACATCTTCAAGACTATGTTATTTTCATAAACATAATCAGACCCACTGTTTTTCTTGGGGCAGTCATCATGCAATTGCAAACCACATCTACCAGGAGTTGGGTTTGAACTTATGAGGACAGATGACCATTGGATCTTTAGTCCAACACCTTAACCACTCAGTTATCCTGGTGATAGTGTTTTACGCATCAGCAGTGAGTAGTGAATTCTCCTCTTGACCATGTACTGTACATTAAATGTAACTAAACTCACATTTTTTCTTAAAAACAACAATAAAACAATACTCTCCATAGAAATACAAACTACTTATACCAGGAGTGGGGTTTGAACCCACGAGGACAATTGTCCATTGGATCTTAAGTCCAACGCCTTAACCACTCGGCCATCCTGGTGCTTATGCTCCATTAAATTAGCAAGAGGCAGCCAATCATCTTCTGGGTCATGTTATATGTGTTAAATATCACTTAACTTTTTATTTGTTTTTGTCTCCATTGTTAATAATTTAAAGAGAAAACATTCAAACTTTGAAAAAAGCATGCATAGAGGGGAAACTTGAAACTGTCCTAGTGGGTTCAAACCCTAATCCTGGTAACTGTGATTTGCAATTGGATGATGGATCTGCTGATGCTTAGCCATCCTGGCGACAGGTCTTCACACATCAGCAGTGGCTCTTGGCCATGTACTGTATGTTAAATGTAACTGAGCTCACATTTTTTTCTTCAAAACAACCAGAAATAATACTCTTCATTAAAATGCTAATTATAAATACCAGGAGTGGGGTTTGAACCCACGAAGACAATTGTCCATTGGATCTTAAGTCCAACGCCTTAACCACTCGGCCATCCTGGTACTTATGCTCCGCTAATTTAGCAATAGGCAGCCAATCATCTTCTGGGTCATGTTACATGTGTTAAATATCACTTAACATTTTATTTGTTTTTGTCCCCAGTGTTAATAATTTAAAGAGAAAAACATTCATAATTTGAAAAAAATCATGCATAGAGGGGAAGCTTGAATTCACTACCCCATTAGAAATTAAGTCCAATGCCTTAATCACTCAGCCATAAGGGTGTAAGGTTTTGTAACGATCAACTTTGAGCAGCCAATCGTCCTCTTGGCCATGTTCTTTTTGTTAAATATAACTAAACTTACTATTTTTCTTGAGAGCATTCACAAGTTTTCGGACAAGTGCAAATCACAACCACCAGGAGTGAGGCTTGAAACCACAAGGACAGCTGTTCTGCAGCTTCTAAGCCCCAAGGATTAACCACTTGGCAGTCCTGACCCAACGCTGTGATTGTACTGTACTATTAAACAATTACAAATACCAGAAACAGGATTTTGACACAAGAGAACTGTTAGATTATTGAACTATACTTAATCTTCTTGTTATTTTGGAAACATACATCAAAACACAATCTTCAAACAACTGCAAATTACAAGGGAGAGGAGTGAGGTTCAAACACACAAGTGTATTGAAACTCAAGTTCAACACCTTAAACACTCGGCCATCCTAGTGTAAATGCTTCAAATAGCAAGCAGTAGACTGCCAATCATCTTCTGGGCTATGTTCGATTTGTAACTGAACTCACTATTTTACTTGGAAACAACCATAAAGTAACAGTCTTCAAACAATTGCAAATAACAAATTCCAGGAGTGGGGTTTAAACCGGGTGAGCCCTTGAAGAATCAACATTAAACAGCCAACATCTTCAAGACTATGTTATTTTCATAAACATAATCAGACCCACTGTTTTTCTTGGGGCAGTCATCATGCAATTGCAAACCACAACTACCAGGAGTTGGGTTTGAACTTATGAGGACAGATGACCATTGGATCTTTAGTCCAACACCTTAACCACTCAGTTATCCTGGTGATAGTGTTTTACGCATCAGCAGTGAGTAGTGAATTCTCCTCTTGACCATGTACTGTACATTAAATGTAACTAAACTCACATTTTTTCTTAAAAACAACAATAAAACAATACTCTTCATAGAAATACAAACTACTTATACCAGGAGTGGGGTTTGAACCCACGAGAACAATTGTCCATTGGATCTTAAGTCCAACGCCTTAACCACTCGGCCATCCTGGTGCTTATGCTCCATTAAATTAGCAAGAGGCAGCCAATCATCTTCTGGGTCATGTTATATGTGTTAAATATCACTTAACTTTTTATTTGTTTTTGTCTCCATTGTTAATAATTTAAAGAGAAAACATTCAAACTTTGAAAAAAGCATGCATAGAGGGGAAACTTGAAACTGTCCTGGTGGGTTCAAACCCTAATCCTGGTAACTGTGATTTGCAATTGGAGATGGATCTGCTGATGCTTAGCCATCCTGGCGACAGGTCTTCACACATCAGCAGTGGCTCTTGGCCATGTACTGGTATGTTAACTGTAACTGAGCTCACAACTTTTTTTTCTTCAAAACAACCAGAAAACAATACTCTTCTTAAAATGCTAATTACAAATACCAGGAGTGGGGTTTTGAACCCACGAAGAAATTGTCTATTGGATCTTAGTCCAACGCCTTAACCACTCGGCCATCCTGGTACTTATGCTCTGGCTAATTTAGCAATAGGCAGCCAATCATCTTCTGGGTCATGTTACATGTGTGTTAAATATCACTTACATTTTATTTGTTTTTGTCCCCAGTGTTAATAATTTAAAGAGAAAAACATTCATAATTTGAAAAAAAATCATGCATAGAGGGGAAGCTTGAATTCACTAGCCCATTAGAAATTAAGTCCAATGCCTTAATCACTCAGCCATAAGGGTGTAAGGTTTTGTAACGATCAACTTTGAGCAGCCAATCGTCCTCTTGGCCATGTTCTATTTGTTAAATCAACTAAACTTACTATTTTTTCTCTGAGAGCATTCACAAGGTTTTCGGGCAATTGCAAATCACAACCACCAGGAGTGAGGCTTGAAACCACAAGGACAGCTGTTCTGCAGCTTTCTAAGCCCCAAGGATTTAACCACTTGGCAGTCCTGACCCAACGCTGTGATTGGTACTGGTACTATTAAACAATTACAAATACCAGAAACAGGATTTTGACACAAGAGAACTGTTAGATTATTGACACTATACTTAATCTTCTTGTTTATTTTGGAAACATACATTAAACACAATCTTCAAACAACTGCAAATTACAAGGGAGAGGAGTGAGGTTCAAACACACAAGTGTATTGAAACTCAAGTTCAACACCTTAAACACTCGGCCATCCTAGTGATAAATGCTTCAAACAGCAAGCAGTGGACTGCCAATCATCTTCTGGGCCATGTTCGATTTGTAACTGAACTCACTATTTGACTTGGAAACAACCATAAAATAACAGTCTTCAAACTATTGCAAATAACAAATTCCAGGAGTGGGGTTTAACACCGGACTATGTGAGAGCGCTTGAAGAATCAAACATTAAACAGCCTAACATCTTCAAGACTATGTTATTTTCATAAACATAATCAGACCCACTGTTTTTCTTGGGCAGTCATCATCCAATTGCAAACGCACATCTACCAGGAGTTGGGTTTGAACTTATGAGACAGATGACCATTGGATCTTTAGTCCAACACCTTAAACCACTCAGTTATCCTGGTGATAGTGTTTTACGCATCAGCAGTGGAGTAGTGAATTCTCCTCTTGACCATGTACTGTACAATTAAATGTACTAAACTCACATTTTTCTTTAAAAAACAACCAATAAAAACAATAACTCTCATAAAAATACAAAACGTACTATTTACCAGGAGTGGGGTTTGAAACCCACGAGGACAATGTCCATTGGATTTAAGTCCAACGGCCTTAACCACTCAGCCATCCTGGGCTTATGCTCAACAATTAGCAAGAGGCAGCCAATATCTCTGGGTCATGTTATAGTGTTAAATATCACTGAATATTTATTTGTTTTGGTCTCCATGTTAATAATTAAAGAGAAAACATTCAAACTTTGAAAAAAGTATGCATAGGGGGGAAACTTGAAACTGCTGGGGGGTTCAAAACCCAAAACCTGGAACGTGATTTGCAATTGGATGAGGGAAACGCTGATGCTTAGCCATCCTGGGGGCAGGTTTTACACATCAGCGTGGCTCTTGGCCATTTTACTGTATTTTTAAATGTAAGAGTCCATTTTTTTCTAAAAAACAGAAAACAATACTCTTCATTAAAAATGCAAATTTACAAACCAGGAGGGGTTTAACCCCACAAAGACTTTTGTTAGGATCTTAAGTCCAACGTTTTAACCACCGGCCATCTGGTACTTATGCTCGTAATTTAGAAATAGGAGCCAACTTTTTTTTTCTGGTCATGACATGTGTTAAATACACTTAACTTTTTATTTTTTTTTGCCCCCAGTGTTAAAATTTAAAAGAAAAAAAATTTCTTTATTTGAAAAAAAAGCAAGAGGGGAAGCTTGAATTCACAGCCATTAGAAATTAAGTCCAATGCCTTAAATCAGCCATAAGGGTTTAAGGTTTTGTAGATAAAATTTGGCAGCCAATCCCCTTTTTGGGCCATTTCTATTTTTAAATATAACTAAACTTAATTTTTTTTTGAGAGCATTCACAAGTTTTGGGGCAATTTGCAAATCAAAAACCACGGGGAGTGAGGTTGAAACCACAAGGACGCTGTTTGCAGCTCTAACCCCAAGGTTTAACCACTTGGCAGTCTGACCCAAGCTGTGATTGTACTGTCTATTAAAAATTCAAATACCAGAAAACAGGATTTTGACAAAAGAGAACTTTTAGATTTTTGAACTATACTTAATCTTCTTGTTTTTTTTGGAAACATAAAAAAAACACAATTTTCAAACAACTGCAAAACAAAGGGGAGGGTGAGGTTAAACACACAAGGATTTAAAAATCAAGTCACCCCCTTAAACATCGGCCATCCTAGGGAAATGCTTCAAACAGCAAGAGTGGCTGCCAATCATCTTCTGGCCCTGTTCGATTTAACTGAACCCCTATTTGACTTTGGGAAAAAACCCTAAAATAACAGTCTTCAAACATTTCAAAAAAACAAATTTTAGGAGGGGGTTTAAACCGGGTGAGCGCTTGAAGAATAACATTAAACAGCCACATTTCAAGACTATTTTTTTCATAAACATAACAGAACCCCCTGTTTTCTTGGGGAGTTTTTCCAATTTCAAACCACATCTACCAGGAGGGGTTTAATTTGGGACAGATGACCATTTGGCTTTAGTCCAACACCTTAACCATAGTTTCCTGGTGTAGTGTTTTTTTTCTACAGGATAGTGAATTCCCTCTTTCAGGGACGTACTTTTAAAAGTAACTAAAACCCCAAATTTTTTTTAAAAAAAAAAACAATAAAAAATATCTTCTAAAAAAAACAAACATTTACAGGAGGGGGTTTTTAACCCCGAGGACAATTGTCCATTTTATCTTTAAACCAACGCCTTAACCCCTCGCCTCCCGGGTTTTGTCCAAAAATTTGCAAGAGGGAGCCCAATCATTTCTGGGCATGTTAAGGTAAATACATTAACTTTTTTATTTGTTTTTTTCCCATTGTTAATAATTTTTAAAAAGGGGAAAAATTAAACTTTGAAAAAAGGCTAGAGGGGAAATTGAAAACGCCTAGGGTTAAACCCCAACCTTAATTATTTGCAAGGTGAGGTTTTTGGGTACCATTCAATTTACACCACGTTCTCTTTGGGCCCTGTATTTTTTTAAATTTAATAAACCCAAAATTTTTTTCTTAAAACACCCAAAAAAAATTTTTCAAAAAATGCAATTACAAAACCAGGAGTGGGGTTTTTAACCACAAGAACAGTTTGTTTTAAGCCAAAGCTTAAACCCGGGATCCTGGGAAAATTTGTGTAATTTTTCAATACAGAAAATTTTTTGGGGCAGTTAATTGTAAATATACTTAATTTTTTTGTTTTTTGGAATAATTAAAAAAAAACTTCAAAAATTTTAAAAAAAACAGAAAA
>JAFMOC010001318.1:0-25942 GCA_019802505.1 Corydoras sp. C115
GATGGAATAGTGTAGGGCTGCAACTAACGATTATTTTGATAATCGATTAATCGGTCGATTATTTTTTCGATTAATCGATGAATCGGATAAATAAAAAAATTCCATGGCTTTACATTTACATTTAATCATTTAGCAGACACTTTTATCCAAAGATGGATGTTTTTCAGTAAAATTATTCTATAGTATAGTATTATATATAGTTATTTTATTCAAAATGTTTAAGTTAACAATATTTGTAATTAATGAAAAGCACAATGAAAGAAATAATGTATCATCTAAACATCCCTCACTTAACAACAAAGTCAACTCCAAATAACACATGATACTCAGTTGCCTTCAGTAATGAACTAAATATTGTCTGTTCTGTAGCCTATTGGAAAAAAAAAATAATTAACAAATGAACTAATTAACAATCAGCTATTGAAAAAAAAACAAATTAGCCAGTTAACAAAACAAAAAAAAAAAACCTCTTGTGTGAAATTTCAATTGGACACCGGGACATATGGCTGCTTTGCACACCGTGTACAAGGCTTCCCCTGTTTGTCTGGACGCAGTCTGAAAGCGGGCGCGCGCGCAGCCGGGACATTTAAAGCCGCGTACTTTTACGCCGTGCGCGTGTGCGCGTCAATCCCGCGTGCTGCTATTGATTCGCTAAAAACCAGGACATGTCCTCACTTTAAAAAATAAACCGGGACGCGGACGTTAAGACACGTTCTCTATCGCTGTTATTATCCAGTTAACAACCAAACACAGCATGCCGCTGCTCTGCCGGTCTCACAGTGTTACGATTTACTTCAGAACTAAAGAAGCTCGGGATGTTGTAGAGATTTATCTGCTGTTCAGCTTCATCCTCATCAGTGTTTATTTCAGGAGCTGTATCATCACCGTGCTGCTGCGCATGCTCACAGAGCTGCATGTTACACGTTCATTAGTTTCTGCGTTGGCTGTGGCTTAGCACAGTCTATGGATCATAAAATATGGATCATGTTAAATTGAATGCTCCAAATTGCCCCATAAGGAGTGTTTGTGTGTGTGAGTCTGTGCCTAGCAACAGTTTAAGTCCTGTCCTGGGCGCAACCCAAAACAACAACATGAATTGTGTTGTAAAAAGTGTTTAAAACTTAATTTACATAAAAAATGAAATCAGATTTTGACAGTCTGCAGACTATGATTTCACATGAAATCCACATCTTTGTGTCCACCATTAATGTATCGAGGATTTTTTTTACTATGCACAGAAACAAAAAAAAATGTAAGATAAAGATGAACAGAACAACTAACAGAGTTGCCAGATCCCCCAAAACTCTTCAGCTAAATCAGTTTTCAATCTGTTAACATGAAAAGCTGAAACTGCTCCAAAATGAAAAGTGTCGTAGGATTTCAGCATTTTGTTCTCCACCTATGAATAAACATAGAACATTCCATAGTAACTGAGAATGATCGTATTGAAATTTTTTTGTAAGGTTTACATTTCTTGTGACATTAACATTCTTATGCACAGTAGGATTTGTATTTTTTTTGCATTATTATAACAAAAATGACAGATTTATATTCCTGACAGTAACCTACTCCAACTTTGATCAAATATTCTAAAGTTTGTCTAAATATTGTTCTTATATATAACTTCTTAGCACTTATAGTTAAATCACTGTATTGACAAGAAAAACTGCTAAAATGCGCCCTCTGTTGGCAGTTAGGATTCCTAATTTTCTCCCAGATGGCCGGGGTTCAACTCCCGGTATGAAAATTTGTGAGGTTTACCTTGCTGGTCGTGAAAGCTTGAATTTTTTAGGCCCCTTGATTGTCTGGCAAAATAAGAATTTGGAAACATTGGAAAGCACTGCTTTTTCATCAAAGTCTGGACAAATGAAAGACATTTGAAAGGGCATTATGGCATCCCATAACCCTATAGTGAGGCAAGCCTGAGCCAGTGGTGCAATGGCTCACGCTATGCATCTGAAGGTTCAAGGTTCGTCTCCTGGCTGGTTTGATAGATGATTTTTAGTGCATTTGTTCTAACTTGACTCCACTGACAAGCTTAAAATATAACAGTTGATTTAAAAGCTTTTTCCTAATGTAAAATTAAAAAATCAGTGTAGCATGTGGTCTTGTAGTTTGGATTCCTGTCCTGCACCTAGAAATTCACTACGAGTTCTATGACAGCGTCTAGAATGGCAACTGTGGTGTGCTGTGATGGAATAGTGTAGGGCTGCAACTAACGATTATTTTGATAATCGATTAATCGGTCGATTATTTTTTCGATTAATCGATGAATCGGATAAATAAAAAAATTCCATGGCTTTACATTTACATTTAATCATTTAGCAGACACTTTTATCCAAAGATGGATGTTTTTCAGTAAAATTATTCTATAGTATAGTATTATATATAGTTATTTTATTCAAAATGTTTAAGTTAACAATATTTGTAATTAATGAAAAGCACAATGAAAGAAATAATGTATCATCTAAACATCCCTCACTTAACAACAAAAGTCAACTCCAAATAACACATGATACTCAGTTGCCTTCAGTAATGAACTAAATATTGTCTGTTCTGTAGCCTATTGGAAAAAAAAATAATTAACAAATGAACTAATTAACAATCAGCTATTGAAAAAAAAACAAATTAGCCAGTTAACAAAACAAAAAAAAACCTCTTGTGTGAAATTTCAATTGGACACCGGGACATATGGCTGCTTTGCACACCGTGTACAAGGCTTCCCCTGTTTGTCTGGACGCAGTCTGAAAGCGGGCGCGCGCGCAGCCGGGACATTTAAAGCCGCGTACTTTTACGCCGTGCGCGTGTGCGCGTCAATCCCGCGTGCTGCTATTGATTCGCTAAAAACCAGGACATGTCCTCACTTTAAAAAATAAACCGGGACGCGGACGTTAAGACACGTTCTCTATCGCTGTTATTATCCAGTTAACAACCAAACACAGCATGCCGCTGCTCTGCCGGTCTCACAGTGTTACGATTTACTTCAGAACTAAAGAAGCTCGGGATGTTGTAGAGATTTATCTGCTGTTCAGCTTCATCCTCATCAGTGTTTATTTCAGGAGCTGTATCATCACCGTGCTGCTGCGCATGCTCACAGAGCTGCATGTTACACGTTCATTAGTTTCTGCGTTGGCTGTGTTTCATTTGTACATTTATCAACTTGTTTTGCAGACTCCGCCTCGTTCTGTTCATCCCGCTATTTTTTTTCCAGCGTTATTGAAGCGCTACAGGTGACGTAAGCGGTCGCGACATCGCGAGTAACACGGAAATCGCGCGACCCAACGAATCGATAATGGAAATTCATTATCGATACTTTGGATAATCGATTTTTATCGATTTTATCGATTCGTTGTTGCAGCCCTAGAATAGTGGTTACTACTACTAGTAGTACTAGTTAGTAATAGTAGGTGTTGTAGCTGCAGCAACCCCGGTTCGAATCCGGTTTATGGCATTTGATATAATGATATAATTAATCAGTATTGGAAAAGCTATTTTGCACAATTAGAAATGAGCATTTGCATGTGTTTACTGTTTGATACTATACTCACAGTTTTAAAATTCATTCATTTCATTATCTCCCACTTTTTATCCTCTATTAGGGTCGCGGTGGGGTTCCCCATGCCCATCCAGGGGAGAACGTCTCAGGCGCTGGGCAGATACACCCAGGACAGGGTGCCAATCCATCTCTGGGTACACACTCACACACTCAAACACACTCTATATGGGGCAATTTAGAGAACTCAATTAACTTGATCCATGTTTTTGGACTGTGGGAGGAAACCGGAGAACCCGGAGGAAACCCACGCGCACACGGGGAGAACATGGAAACTCCACCCAGATGGGGATTCGAACCGGGAATCCCTAGCGCTGAGAGACGAACGTGCTAACCACTAAGCCACCGTGCTGCCAGTTTTAAAATTAACAAAATAATTTCAAGTTTTGGGACATCTCTCATTAACCTGCTCCAACTGTGGTAGCTTTCTTTAGTGGACTTTAGTAAGTAAGTATTTTATCATTAACTTAAAAACACTTTTGAATATCTGAGATTATTCTAAGAGATCAGATTGAGTTGAGTTTATAGGAAGCAAAACTCAATGATATAAAGCTCTCACTGATATGTAATTAAATAAATAATTAATATATGATGTTTTGTGGGCGGCACGGTGGCTTAGTGATTAGCATGTTCACCTCTCAGAGCTAGGGATTTCAGGTTCAAATTCCAATCTGGGTGGAGTTTCCATGTTCTCTTCGAGTCCGTGTGGGTTTCCTCCCACAGTCCAAAAACATGAATCAAGTCAATTGAATTCTCCAAATTGCCCCATATAGAGTATGTGTGAGTGAGTGTGTGCCCGGCGATAGTTTGTCGCCCCGTCCTGAGTGTATCTGCCCAGCGCCCGAAACGTTCTCCCCTGAATGGGCATGGGGAACCTAGCTCACACCGAAAACACTGTTTGAGAGCACTCCATCCATCCATTATCTTCCACTTTAACCTCTATTAGGGTTGCAGAGTGGGTTCCCCATGCCCATCCAGGGAAGAACGTTTCGGGCGCTGGGCAGATACACCCAGGAAAGGGCGCCAATCCATCTCTGGGCACACACTCACTCACACAGACACACTATATATGGGGCAATTTGGAGAACTCAATTGACTTGATCCATGTTTTTGATCTGTGGGAGGAAACCGGACCCGGAGGAAACACACACGGACACGGGGAGAACATGGAAACTCCACCCAGATTGGAATTCGAACCGGGAATCCCTAGCACTGAGAGGCGAATGTACTAAGCCACTAAGCCGCCATGCCGCCTGATTGAGAGCACTCATTGTCAAAATGAAATTGTCATTTTTCAAAGAAACTTGAGCCATAATCCAGTGCCTTATACTGCTCTGCCCCTCTAACTAATCTGAAACAAAACATGAGACAAAAGTGATCTCAAGCAGTCTGGTCTGTGTGAGCTAGTCCAGAAAACGGTAAAAAAATATATGAAGGCCAGTTGCTAGATCACCCATGTTTTTTTGTGAAAGTAAAATGTTTATCTCACAACTTCCTTTTTAAGGCTCTATTATAATATTGTACTATTTTGAATACAGAAAGAACCACCAGTCAGTACTAGAGACATTATAGGCATCAGTGATCAAGAATCTTTAGGCAAGTGGCCGAAATTTGTTTCCTATTTTTTGGCTGGACACTTTAGCTTTAAACTCATCTTATACTTTTTTCTAGCTAACTTTTTTTAATGTTAACTTTAATGTTGGAAGTTGTGCTGTGGCTAACTTAGTGAAAATGACGATTCCTGTCACAGAACATTGATAAATAACTAAAAGCTTCAGAACTAGTAGTAAAGATCTAGTCCTTCTGATGGAGATGCTGGGGATTGAACACAGGACCTCTTACATGCGAAGCAAGCGCTCTACCACTGAGCTACAACCCCATGTACTGGTTCACATTCAGAGTTATTTTGTTACTTGAGCTTCATGAACAATTTGATCCTCTTTTTTATGGTTTCTTCCTGAAAGGTCGTGTGAATCAATCAGAGAGAGTAAACAAGACATTTAATGCCAATAACTCAAGACATTGTAAAAAACTGCTGATGATTTACTTTAAGACCTTGACAGAAATTCAAACCCTGATGATCAGATTAAAGACACTACTAGTTAAACTATACAGCTTTCGTTACATAATCAAAACTTTAATATCATGAATCATCAAATATAATTATGAGTTTAATTATATTTAATAATTAACAGACTACATTTTCTTCATCATTCATCATATTGAGTCCTGCACAACATCAAAGGCTTTAGATTCTGAGTGAGGCTAAGTTCTAGCCTTTTTCGTGGAACCGAATTTAAGCAAAATTAGCTCGTTTTTTTGGAACAGGCTCCGGGTACCTCTCACACTCTAAGCAAGGATCATACCCTGAAATAAAACCGCCTCTGGACTTTTATTTCTTTTAATAATCTTTAATGTAAATAAGTTAATATAGTGAAGGTGGAATATTTTCAGGAGGTCCAGAAATTTACTGGATGATTGTTGGATCTGATTAATGAAAAAAAAAAAAACACATGAAATACTATTTACTGTCTAAAGAAATTCCTTAATTGTGCTGCATTTTATAACCACACCCATAACAGGGTCACTGAAAGTCTAACTGTGGATAAACCTTAAAGTGTTTCATGGTCCACATGAGGGTTCTGGTGTCCATTTGGAGGTATGAGTTCAAATACCACTTCAGACATAATATTTTAAGTTCTTAAAAAATGTTTTCCTGCAGCTCTAAAAAGAATGATTTAACTGACAACAGTGAAGAAACAGACAGCAAGAAAGTTTAAAGACCCATTATTCACTTTCTGATTATTTAAACTCCAACATCTCCACTAATCACAATATAAGTCATTTATTAACATTTGTTTAATGTAGATTCATTTAATTACAAAATGTGTCTAAATATGTCTTCCCGAGGAAGCGTCTTTAATTCGAATAAGGGATCGTATGTGCCCTAGGTGTCCGTATCGGGTATAAACTTTGAAGTGCGCCTTGTTACCTAACAATGGCATTTGACGTTCTGCCCGGGAATGAAACAAAACCGGACTGAACAAGTGTAACAAAGTAAACCAGATTTTATTTTACAGATTCATTTGAGTTCAAGTTTAAGTTTAAAACAGTAAACTATTAAACTATTCCTATATTATTAAACAGTAAATTTAAAGGAGTTAGTTACTGGTTACCTCGGTTTGGTAGTTTTTAGTGGTTTAAATCTGCAGGTGTAGATGAAACTAATCCAAAATTCATCCTTATAATCCATTAAGTTTGACAAACGTCCGTCTGAAACAGAACATCCAGTTTATCTGTCAAAATAGATAAGTTTTCGTCTCAGTTTTCCCTCGTTGAGCATCAACACGTTTAAACACTTTAGGTGTATTTTTTATCGCCGCCAGAGGGTGCTGTCTGTTTATTGAAACACATTGTTCATTTAAAAAAAATCTTTTTTTTTTTTATTTAATGTCATTTTAATATATTTTTTTCTTTAATCTCTGACACATTTGAGTTTTGCTAGTGACTAATAAATATATATTTTAGTAATACAGTTTTTGGTTTTCATCAGATCCTCTTTTAGGTTTGTATAAACGCTAAATTCTGATGTGGGTGCACAAGGAGAGGTCACATTGATGTGTTTCAAAATGTAGGATCCATTCATAATTTAATGTAATTTATACATAAAGAAAAATATATCAGTTTTTATAAAGCACTTTTAGATTGTGTTATTTCAGTATCATGGGATTTGTCCTGGATTGCATGAAAATATAAAAGGCTTAAGGTCTGCTCTTTAGACTGAATTTAAAGACAACTGCTGAAATTCTAAAACCACTAATAATATTAAAACACTTAATTTGTACACAAACACTTGACTTAAACACACAAAAATGATTGATTTATTGTGTTGTGCTAACCATTACAACATGGAACCACCAATCAAAAAAATACTTGGTCAAGGATGTCAGTTCTGTTTACAATCCTCATTATACAGCTTTTAAAAAGGTTCAATAAAGTTCTAGCATTGTTTGCTGGATACAATTTTTCTTTTGATTTTTTTTTGTCTAGTATAGGTGTAAACGGTAATTCAATTTTGAACTGGACAGACAAAATGCTACAGCCTGTCAATTTCCGCCAAAACCCAGGACCGAACCTGGGATAATTAGAGCTTCAGTCTAACGCTCTCCCAGCTGAGCTATTTCGACACAAAAACATGTAATATTAATTAGCAAGATACTGTTCCTAATTATGATGGATGTAAAGAATACTTTTGGCTTTAACATACATTTTAATGGAAGAAGATTATAGTAAATAAAAAAGGTTAATGCCATTTATATTTATTAAAAGTAATTTCAGAAAACACTGGCTTAGTGGTTAGCACGTTTGCCTCTCAGTGCTAGGGATTCCCAGTGGAGTTTCCATGTTCTCCCCGTGTCCGCGTGGGTTTCCTCCGGGTTCTCCGGTTTCCTCCCACAGTCCAAAAACATGGATCAAGTCAATTGAGTTCTCCAAGCAAATATTTTGCTAGTTTGAATATGGGTCTTCAGCCTGACTAGCTCAGTCGGTAGAGCATGAGACTCTTAATCTTCACTCCATATTTTTAAAACACACTCCAACTCGTTTATTTCGCTCTAGTGATGAATGTCACCTGGTGATTCCACCTCAATGTGGGGCTAATTCTCACTCTGTAGCATTCTCAGCTCAGCCTAGGACAGGCTCCTGAATAGAAAGGAAATCCAGGACACAGTGCAATGTTTCTTTAATGAGACATAAAAATGTATTATGATCTTTATTATAACTGAATTTTCCCCCCAGTGATTAATAAATTATTCTGATTATGATTATGATCAATGAAGAACGTGTTACAATGTGGGGGTGTAGCTCAGTGGTAGAGCATTTGACTGCAGATCAAGACGTCCTCAGTTCAAATCTGGGTGCCCCCTTTAAGTACTTAATTCGCCACTTTTAATATTCTCCAGTATAAAGTGAATACAGCATGTTATAAAGACATATTTTAGTATAAAGTTCATTCATTATTCATTATCTCCCGCTTTATCCTCTATTAGGGTCGCGGTGGGGTTCCCCATGCCCATCCAGGGGAGAACATCTCGGGCGCTGGGCAGATACACCCAGGACAGGGCGCCAATCCATCGCTGGGCACACACTCACTCACACACACACTCTATAGGGGGCAATTTTGCGAATTCAATTGACTTGATCCATGTTTTTGGACTGTGGGAGGAAACCGGAGAACCCGGAGGAAACCCACGCGGACACGGGGAGAACATGGAAACTCCACCCAGATGGGGATTCGAACCGGGAATCCCTAGCGCTGAGAGGCGAATGTGCTAACCACTAAGCCACCATGTTGCCCTAGTATAAAGTTATTTCAACAAATTTATAAATTTTAATAAGTGCCCAAAAAGAGACTCTGTAAAAACATCTGTTATAGAGATTGAACCAACATTTTTGAGCATGTGCAGTACTTCGGTGGTTCCATGGTGTAATGGTTAACACTCTGGACTTTGAATCCAGTGATCTGAGTTCAAATCTCGGTGGAACCTGCTCTTTTTTCGCTTGTGATGGTGGTTTCTGTTGTATCTATAGAAATCAAAGGGCACAAAACTTTTTTTATTTATTGTAATCATCTTCCACTAAACTACATTTTAAAGCCAAAAGTGCTTTTTACACCAATTATTATAGAAGTTGATTTTGCTAATTAAATTAATTCTTTTTGTGCCAAAAAAGCTCATTGAGGAAGAGCATTAGACTAAAGATCAAAAGATTTTATTTGTCTGTGCACTACAAAGCTCAATAACAATTAATTGGTATTGGATTTAGCCGACAATAACTTCATTTTCTTTAACATTTTTAAACAATTTTTGTGTAAACAAAAACAACATTCTTGACCATGTTTTCGTGGGTGATGGTTCCATGGTATAATGGTATAATGGAGTCGAAAGCTGAGCCTGCTTTTAAAAATTCTTTCAGTAAGATCTAATAATGAAATTAAAAGGTTTTACATTTTTTTTATTTTATTGTAACTTCTGTCTCTAAGCTGCATTTCAAAGCCTAAAGTAGAATTTTTCTTATCTATCTCTGTGCCGAAATTAATAGTCAATTAATAGTATTGATCCAGATTACCTTCTTTACAAATAGCATCATGGCAGTCATGACAATATTTGTTGTGAAGACAAATTAACTTAAACAATGTTCCAGTTCAAATGTAAATTTATTTTTGTATGTTGTACCCCAGGCGGCAGAGTGGCTTAGTGGTTAGCACGTTCGCCTCTCAGCGCTAGGGAGTCCCAGTCCGAATCCCCATCCCCTTATAGAGTGTGTCTGAGTGTGTGCCTAGCGATGGCTTGGTGCCCTGTCCTGGTTATATCTGCCCAGTGCCCAAAATTTTCTCCTCTGGATAGGCATGGGGAACACCCCCCGCGACCTTAGGATAGGATAAAGCGGAAGATAATAAATGTAAATGATTGTTTTTCTTCCTATTAACTTAACTAAATTTGATCTCTTAGAATAATATGTGATATTTAAAAGTGTTTTTAAGTTATTGATAAAGTGATTAAAGGTATGAATGGGGATTAAACCCATGATCTTCGGTTTACGAGACCAACACCTTACCACTTGGCCACCATGCCCTCATTGTGTAGCACTTAATAATGAGAATCCTGATGAGAAGTGTTATGTTTGTGCTGATGGGAAACATGGAGTGTAACAGTTCACCACATTGATCAGCTAAAAGAAACTTCTGCAGCATATTGAGAAACCTAATGTTTAGCAGGTTGTGTTATTATACTTTAGAGCACAGAGACTTTAGGATTTTATTCCGATGAAAGTTGTTAAATGAAAACGTTTTCCTGCAGCTCTAGAAATAATAATTTAACAGTGAAGTACTCTGTTTGGTAGTTTTTAACGGCTTTAATCTGCAGGTGTAGATGAAATTAATGCAATATTCAGCCTTATAATCCATTGAGTTTGACAAACAGAACATCCAGTTTATCTGTCAAAATAAATAAGTTTTCCTCTCAGTTTTCCCTCGTTGAGCATCAACAGGTTTTAGCACTTTAGGTGTATTATTTTTCGTCGCCAGAGGGTGCTGTCTGCTTATTGAGACTCATTGTTCATCTTGTTCATTATTTAATGTCATTTTAATATCTTTTTTAAATCTCTGACAAATGTGAGTTTTAATAGTGACTAATAAAATTATTTCTATCAATACAGTTTTTAGTTTTCATCAGATCCTTTTTCAGGTTTGTATAATGTTAAATTCTGATGTGGGTGTACAGGCAGAGGTCACATTGATGTGTTTCAAAATATCGGATCCATTTATAATTTAATGTAATTTATACATAGAGAAAAATATTTAAGTTTATTATAAAACACTTTTAGATTGTGTCATTTCAGTATCATAGGCTTTGTCCTGATTGCATTAAAGTATAAAAGGCTAAAGGGCTGCTCTTTAGACTGGATTTAAAGACAACTGCTGAAATACTAAAACCACTAATAATAATAAAACACTTAATTTATACACAAATGCTTGACTTAAACACACAAAAAAATAATTGATTTATTGTGTTGTGCTAACCATTACACCATGGAAACACCAATCAAGAAAACATGATCAAGAATGTTGGTTCTGTTTACAATCCTCATTATACAGCTTTTAAAAATATTGAATAAAGTTCTGGCATTGTCTGCTGCATCCAATCTTTTCTTTTGATTTTATTTGTCTAGTATACATGTGAACGGTAATTGAATTTTGAACAAGACAGACAAAAAGCTTCACTCTGTGAACTTCTGCCGAAACCCGGGATCGGACCAGGGACCTTTAGATCTTCAGTCTAACGCTCTCCCAACTGAGCTATTTCGGCACAAAACTGTTAAATTAATTAGCACACAAAATTAAATTAATTTTTAACAAAATTAACTTGTTAAATTAATTAACAAGAAATGTGCTTTAGTAAAGTTTATTAGTTTCATGGACATGTAATTGAGCACAAGCTCTTACGCTGGTTGTGGTTTATGTGTTCATTTATGTGTTCTACGATAAAAGAAACAAAAAAACGTGAAGGGGTGAGATACTACAGACACTGTGAGTAGTTTAAGAGATTTAGTTCTATAGGTGACAAAAGCAAGATTACATTAAATTAATACAAATGAAAATACGTATTACATTTAAAAATCTATTTTGATATTTTATCATGTCAAATACAATAGATTTGAATAGAATAATTCAATTGAACCTTTAGTTATAACAAAAAACTGAAAACTCCATTCAGAATGGGATTCGAACCGGGAATCCCTAGCACTGAGAGGTGAATGTGCTAACCACTAAGCCACCGTGCCACCCTCATCTCACCATCTTCCATTTAATCCTAAACTAGGGACGAGGGTAGAGGGGGGTTCCCCATGCCCATTTAGAGGGGAATGTTTCAGGTGCTGGGCAGATACACCTTGGACTTATTTTTTCCAGTTCAATTCCACATGCTGCATCTTCTTTATTCTCTCTTTGCATATTTGGTTTTCTTTATTAGTGTATCTTCTAGCAGGAAGATATTGAACGAATGATTCTCATAAAGAATTTCCTTAAAACAACTGACTCTGGTGGGACTCGAACCCACAACCTTTGAATGGCCACAATACCTTAGAAGTCCAATGCGCTATCCATTGCGCCACAGAGCCAACTGTGTGAAAGACATATACCAACAATGTTTACTAATTTTAATTTATTTTTTATTTTAATATTATCATATAAATGGAAATATCCATCCATTATCTTCCGCTTTATCCCCTATTTGGGTCCCGTGGGGTTCCCCATGCCCATCCAGGGGAGAACATCTCGGGCGCTGGGCAGAGACACCCAGGACAGGGCGCCAATCTATCACTGGGCACACACTCACTCTATATGGGGCAATTTGGAGAATCCAATTGACTTTTGACTGTGGGAGGAAACTGGAGAACCCGGAGAAAACCCACACACGAGGGACATGGGGAGAACATGGATACTTCAACCAGATTGGGATTCGAAGCGGGAATCCCTAGCGCTGAGAGACGAACATGCTAACCACTAAGCCACCGTGCCGCCTAAATGGAAACATATATTGCTTAAATGGTTTGGTAGTTAAATACTGTATATGTGTTTAGTGTTTTGACACAGATTCTGTCTCCTAACAAGAACTGACACAGAACCAAACCCAGTTGAAATGTGCGCATATTCACCTTACAGCGAAAATAACTTCTTTATGCTAAGTACCAAGGATCAATTTATTTGCTATTGCTATTATTATTCATTATAATGTTACTCATTACCCACATTTTACACCATCTTAAATAGTGTCCCCTTATCAGAGAGCACTTTAGAATATGCACATTTTCAGATGTTCCCTATGTAGTACACTTGTTTACAGTAACATAACTAAATGAAATTGTACACCTATAGTTTCTGGACTCGCTGCATTTCTCAGTTCAAACTTTATGATCAGGTCACATGCTCATCCCTGCATATTCAATCTGTAGAACCTCAGATCAGGAAGATCAGACCTTTATTGACTGAACAGTCCATATTTCCCTGTATCTCTCTCTTTTATCCTGATTGGTTCATATATTGTTCATCAATCCAGTCACCAATAGCTTGTACATGTACAGTTGTGATCAAATTTATTCAACCCCCAATGCTGCGAAGGGTTTTATGGAATTCAGTGCACATTTGTAATTGTGTTCATAATGAAATCTTACAAGGACTTGTTAAAGAACTAAATGCAACTAAGATAGCATCAATTGTTTTTGTCATAAACCATTAAATGGCCTTTTTGTGATTTCTTCATTGACACAATTATTCAACCCCTTTACAACTACCACTCATAAGAACAGAGGTTCATTCCAGTGTTTTCAATCAGGTATTGAAAACACCTGTAGATGTCAACGAGCAGCAATCAAGCATGATAAGCACCAATTAGGCAGATTTAAAAGGACTGTGATACTCAGCTCCTTCTAGACATCTACTGGTGTGTTTACAAGCATGGTGAAGGCAAGAGAATGGTCCCAGAAGACAAGAGAAGAGGTTATTGCTCTTCACAAGAATGGCAATGGATATAAAAAGATTGCGAAGTTGTTAAATATTCCAAGAGACACTATCGGAAGTATCATTCGCAAGTTCAAGTTAAAGGGCACAGTGGAAACGTTACCGGGTCGTGGCAGAAAGAAGATCCTGACCGCGACTGCTGTGCGCTACCTGAAGCGTAATGTGGAGAAAAATCCCCGCGTGACTGCTAAGGAACTGAAAAAAGACCTATCAGATGTGGGCACTGAAGTTTCAGCTCAGACAATAAGGCGCGCACTGCATAACGAAGACCTCCATGCCAGAAGTCCCAGGCGCACCCCCTTGCTGACTCCAAAGAACAAGAAAAGTCGACTGCAGTATGCCAAAAGTCATGTGGACAAGCCACAAAGGTTTTGGGACAGTGTACTGTGGTCAGATGAAACTAAATTAGAACTGTTTGGGACAATGGACCAGCGCTATGTTTGGAGGAGGAAGAACCAGGCTTATGAACAAAAGAACACCTTGCCTACTGTGAAGCATGGCGGGGGGTCAATTATGCTTTGGGGCTGTTTTGCTTCTAATGGTACAGGAAAGCTTCAACGTGTGCAGGGTACCATGAATTCCCTTCAGTACCAGGAGATCTTGGAGGAAAATGTGATGGAGTCAGTCACAAACCTGCGGCTTGGGAGACGTTGGACCTTCCAACAGGACAATGATCTGAAGCACACATCCAAGTCCACTAGAGCATGGTTGAACATGAAAGGCTGGAACATTCTAGAGTGGCCATCGTAATCACCAGACTTAAATCCAATTGAGAACCTCTGGTGGGACCTAAAGAAGGCAGTTGCAGTGCGCAAGCCTAAGAATGTGACTGAACTAGAGGCTTTTGCCCATGAAGAATGGGCTAAGATACCCATAGGTCGCTGCAAGACACTTGTGTCAAGCTATGCTTCACGCTTGAAAGCTGTCATAACTGGAAAAGGATGTTGTACTAAGTACTAAAAAATAATGTCACTAGGGGGTTGAATAAAACTGATAATGATGTGAGCACAGTAAAGACATTTGTGGTTATTCCATCATAAATATTATGTTATATTTGTCTAATTTATAAGTGCCTCTTTGATATAATTGTAAATAAGATGACTGAAATGATCCAAATCAATGTCAAACTGGCCAAAACACTTTATTTCAGTGGGGGTTGAATAAATTTAATCACAACTGTACCTACTGAAGAATTTGGGCACATATGCATCATGTTGATCTGGGGCAGTGGTCGTCAGCGTGATGTCACAGAAGCTGAAGATCAGATCATGTGACTGAACCTAATTGTTCATGACAACAACTTTTCATTTTTCAGTTTTCCATCAACCTCACCAGAAGTCAACCCTGCAATCCTCTGTTTCCAGAAGCCAATTCATGTCATTCCACTACTCATCTCTCTGCATTGGCTTTCTGTAGCTGCCTGCATTCAGTACAAGGCACTGACTCTGACCTTCAGGACAATCTCTGGATCTGCTTCCGCTTAACTCTATTTTTCTAAGGTACACCCCGACTCGTTCAATGTGCTCTAGTGATGAATGTGACCGGTTGCTTCACTTCTGCTAAATGGTGGAATAATCTTCCCAACTCGGTCTGTAATGCAGAGACAGTCAACATTTTTAAGAAACAACTCAAAGCTCATCTTTTCCGGAAACCCTTGCCTTATAGAAAAAAAGTGGTAGATTAAATCAAGACATTCAGTAGAAAGTAGAAGTGCAGTAGAAAGAGTAGACAACTTCAAGTACCTTGGAGTTCACATCGCGCAGGACCTATCTTGGTCCTGCCACATTAACAAACTGGCAAAGAAGGCTCGTCAGCGTCTCTACCACCTTCGACGTTTACGAGACTTCAGGCTGCCCTCCAAGGTCCTGCAGAACTTCTACTCCTGCACCGTCGAAAGCATCCTCACAGGGAACATCATAACCTGGTTCGGGAACAGCACCCATCTGGACAGACGGTCACTACAAAGGGTGGTACGTTCGGCCGAACGCACCATCCAAGTAGCACTTCCAGACCTCCAGACCATCTACAGGAAGCGGTGCTGGTCCAAAGCCAAAAAGATTGTGGAAGACTTCAGTCATCCTGACAACAAGCTCTTCACTCTGTTGCCATCAGGACGGCGTTTTCGTCTCCTGAAGGCAAACACAGAGAGGATGAGGAGGAGCTTCTTCCCAATGGCGATTCGGACCCTGAACCAGGACTAAACGGACATAATCCCACCCACAACACTTTCATGTCTAAAATAACTTGTAACCCTGCACTGCAATATTTGCACTAAAGCACAACCCACTTTATAATTCCATTTATAATTTCCATTATAATTCCATTTGCACAGTGTATATACATAGTTAAATTTTATTTTATCTTTATTTTTATCTTTATTCTTCTATTTTCTTATCCTTTACAAATTAACAATTAAACTTTCTGTGGAGAGGTCAGATAAGAATTTCACTGCTGGCTGTACCATGTATATCTACGCATGTGACGAATAAACCTGATTCTGATTCTGATTCTAGCCAGATTAAATACCGATCAGCTTTGATAATATAACAGTGTAGCTGGTTCTGACATGTGTTCAGAATATTGTGATTGTGGTTAAAAGTACAACCTCAGCAGGAATCGAACCTGCAATCTTCTGATCCGAAGTCAGACGCCTTATCCATTAGGCCATGAGGTGTTTCTTCAGTCATAAAATACTATTGAAATGTAAACACACAGAAACACAGAACCTGGTGCCAAAAACAAACTTTAGTTCCTGAAAGACACTGTGAATGAATCAGAGGGAGAGTTTTGGAGAGTTCATTATTCTTAGCATGAAAGCAAGCAACAGGGCCTGGATAGCTCAGTCGGTAGAGGATCAGACTTTTTTTTTAATCAGACTTCTAATCTCTGGTAGAGCATCAGACTTTTTAATCCAACTATTTTTTAAACTTTTAAACTAAAGAGATAGTAGTGGATTTTCGTAGACATGGTCGCCCTCTCCCTGTACCGGTGAACATTTTGGAAATGGATATTGACATGGTGGACTCTTACAAGTACCTGGGTGTTCACCTCAACACTAAACTGGACTGATCGGACAACACAACTGAACTCTATACAAAAAGGACAGAGCAGACTGTATCTGCTGAGGTTATTTGGGGGGTCACTCATCAGAATCTTTTTTTACTGTTGTGGCATCAGCCATATTATATGAACAATATGGATTGTATGCATCCTTCATTCCTGCTGCAGTTAGACTGTACAATCAGCACTGCTCTCAGTAATCACTCCAAACCAAGTTTTCTAACAGTTTTTTGGACCCTTTCCTGATATTAAAAGCTGAGAAGATGACATTTAACCTTGAAGCATCAAGTGAATAGGTTTTAGTCACAGAGTGTAAAAACCTAACTCCCCGTCAGGGAATTGAACCCCAGTCTTCCGCGTGACAGACGGAGATACTTTCCACTATACTAACAAGGACTGAGCAAGTTAACGATCACTAAACACGTGCCAACATCATCTCCATCTAATTCCACTGTAGAGGGGGTCCCAATTCAATTCCACATGCTGCCAACCTCATCTTCTTTATGTTTCTCTCTTTGGGCTTATTTTTTCCAGTTTGTGCTTTTCTTTATTCTCTCTTTGCATAGTGTAACTTCTAGCAGGAAGATATTGAACGAATGATTCTCATAAAGAATTTCCTTAAAACAACTGACTCTGGTGGGACTTGAACCCACAACCTTTGAATGACCACAATACCTTAGAAGTCCAATGCGCTATCCATTGCGCCACAGAGCCAACTGTGTGAAAGACATATACCAACAATGTTTACTCATTTTAATTTATTTTTTATTTTAAAATTATCATATAAATGGAAATATCCATCCATTATCTTCCGCTTTATCCCCTATTTGGGTCCCGTGGGGTTCCCCATGCCCATCCAGGGGAGAACATCTCGGGCGCTGGGCAGATACACCCAGGACAGGGTGCCAATCTATCACTGGGCACACACTCACTCTATATGGGGCAATTTGGAGAATTCAATTGACTTTGGACTGTGGGAGGAAACTGGAGAACCCGGAGAAAACCCACACACGAGGGACATGGGGAGAACATGGATACTTCAACCAGATTGGGATTCGAAGCGGGAATCCCTAGCGCTGAGAGGCGAACATGCTAACCACTAAGCCACCGTGCTGCCTAAATGGAAACATATATTGCTTAAATGGTTTGGTAGTTAAATACTGTATATGTGTTTAGTGTTTTAACACAGATTCTGTCTCCTAACAAGAACTGACACACAACCAAACCCAGTTGAAATGTGCGCATATTCACCTTACAGCAAAAATAACTTCTCTATGCTAAGTACCAAGGATCAATTTATTTGCTAATTAATTAGTTTTATAACTTCACCAGATAATGTTATGTTACTCATTACCCACATTTTACACCATCTTAAATAGTGTCCCCTTATCAGAGAGCACTTTAGAATATGCACATTATCAGATGTTCCCTATGTAGTGCACTTGTTTACAGTAACATAACTAAATGAAATTGTACACCTATAGTTTCTGCACTCGCTGCATTTCTCAGTTCAAACTTTATGATCAGGTCACATGCTCATCCCTGCATATTCAATCTGTAGAACCTCACATCAGGAAGATCAGACCTTTATTGACTGAACAGTCCACATAACCGCTAGACCAAGTCCTCATCCTATCCCAGTTCCATTACTGTAATGCATTACTTGCTGGTCTTCCAGTTTGCACAATCAGACCTCTACAGCTGATCCAAATGTTACTACTCATCTCTCTCTATCGCTTCCTGTAGCTGCCTGCATTCAGAACAAGGTACTGACTCTTGTCTACAGGATCTGATCTTTCTCACCTTAACTCTATTTTACAAAGACTTGCTGCACTCAAGTGATGAAGATCGCCTGATGCTTTAATCTCACCATTAATTCTCACTCCATATTGTTCAGCACTGCTTAATGGTGGAATGATCTCACATTTACATTTAGTCATTTACCAGATGCTTTTATCAAAAGCAACTTAGCAATGAGAGAACAACACAAGTCCAGAGTTAAGGATGAAGCAGTTACACTGTAGTATTATACATCCTGATCATTATCCAATCTGTTTAAAGTGCCTTGATCAACCACATTTTTTATTGATTTATAATGTGTCTATAATGCTGAGAAATTTAGCATCTTCAAGAAACAACTTAAAACTTAAACTTAAACTTATTTTCTGGAAGCACTTAAAAAATAGTGAGACAATAAAGGATTTGTAGGAAGACATTTTGACATCATTATGGAGTTTATTAATTTATTTTAATATTGTTTGCTGTGGCTGTGATTGTCTAGTCTTGTATTTTTTTAATATTAGGTTTTATAATAAACACCCTCATTATAAATTCAAGTTTTTTTTAACTGAGAATGAAGGGGAGCAGAAGCTCAGTGGTTAGGGCATTGTGCTATCAATTTGAAGGTCCACTGAAGTTGCCAGTGTGGGTCCTTGAGCAAGGCCCTTAACCCTCATTGCTCCAGGGATGTTGTGATTAACCCTGTGCTCACCTTGTAAGTCGCTTTGGATAAAAGCATCTGTTAAATTACCAAATGTAATGAAGATGAACAGTAGAAATCATGAGTGCAAAAGGTTGAACTATTCTATTAGTACAGATAAGTGATTATTTTGTTGAACTCAGATTTTATTTACACAGACTGTAAAATATTAAATCACAAAACACTGTAAGGACTGTAAGACTTTAGTTTACTGAAGCTACATGTCTGAACCGTACTGGTTATCTATTATAGTTACAAATAAGTTGCTGAATAAGGTCTAACTTGTGTTAACAAGCTGAGGACTGCGGAGGAAAATTGTATTTTACTATATTAGCAGTAGTAGTATATTAGTATACTGTAGTGCATTCATTCCAGTTAGATCAACATATTTCTGCAAGTATAAAACATAATTTTTTAATGTTCCTGTAATGTTTTAAAGCTATTCTGTCTGGAGCGTGTATCTCTTTATTTTGTCTAATAATGTGCTAAAAAACAGCACAGGCCAACGGGAAAATTTGTGAATTATGAGACATGGCTTTAACTAAATATGTATAAAGGATGTAGAAATATCCGTCCCATATCTCAAAACGTTGCTTTATTGTCTATTTTAACTTTTTGTGGCAGAGCCCTACTGCAATAGTATTACTATTCTTTACATAATTTATAGTAAAATGTTTAAAATGTCATTGTCTTAATGATTTTTCCAGCACACAGGTGAACAGATTTAATGCTGATTTAGGTGAAGAGACTTTTGGGGATCTGGCAGCTCTGTTAGTTCCTCTGTTCATCTTTATCTGACGAGTCGCTCCTCTGATTTACTGATTCACTGAGAGTCGGATATTCAACTAACTGTCTCCTACTGTTCTTCTTTAATTGCAGCCTTAACTTTTTATTTTAAACTTAATATTTTTTAATGAATTAATGCAATTCGTATCTTATTTATCATAAAATAATAAACATGTTTATATCATAGTTTAAAGTACTTTCCTTGACCCAATTTATTCTGTATTAAATCTTTATGTGACATTCTTTTGCCTCAAATCTCTGTACAGTTCTTATATTGACCAAAGAATGTCAGAATGGCCGAGCGGTCTAAGGCGCCAGACTCAAGGTATCTCACCTTCCACATGAGGATTCTGGTCTCCATTTGGAGGTGTGGGTTCAAATCCCACTTCTGACATAATTCTTTTAAAAAATGTTTTCCTGCAGCTCTAAAAAGAATGATTTAACTGACAACAGTGAAGTAGCAGACAGTACAAAAGTGTAAAGACCCATTATTCACTTTCTGATTATTTAAACTCCAACATCACAATATATATATATATATATATATATATATATATATATATATATATATATATATATATATATATATATATATATATATATATATATATATATATTAATATTTGTTTAATGTAGGTTCATTAGTTTTCATTTAACTATAAAATGTGTCTAAATATGGCTTTATGAGGAAGGTTTTTTTAATTCAAATA
The DNA here is from genome assembly GCA_019802505.1 of Corydoras sp. C115. Taxonomy (NCBI): domain Eukaryota; kingdom Metazoa; phylum Chordata; class Actinopteri; order Siluriformes; family Callichthyidae; genus Corydoras; species Corydoras sp. C115. Next base: position 20,664 of record JAFMOC010001318.1, read on the forward strand.
ATAAGCGTGGTGTACCAAATAGCGAAACGTACACTACGTATGTGCCCTAGGTGTCCGTGTAGGGTATACACTATGAAGTGCACTTTGTTACCAAACAATAGCATTTGACATTCTTCCCGGAAATGAAACAAAACTGGACTGAACAAAGTGAACCAGATTTTATTTTACAGATTCATTTGAGTATAATTTTAATTGTAAAACAATAAACCCTTAAACTATTCCTATATTTTTAAACAGTAAATTTAAAGGAGTTAGTTACTGGTTACCTCTGTTTGGTAGTTTTTAGCGGTTTTCATCTGCAGGAGTAGATGAAACTAATTTACTAACGAACTAAATCAATATTCATCCTTATAATCCACTAAGTTTGACAAAGGTCTGTCTAAAACAGAACATCCAGTTTATCTGTCAAAATAGATAAAATTTTGTCTCAGTTTTCCGTCTTTGAGCATCAACTCGTTTTTGCAATTTATGTGTATTTTTTATCGCCGCCAGAGGGTGCTGTCTGCTTATTGAGACTGTTCATTTAAAAAAAAATCTAGCTTGTTTGTTATTTAATGTCATTTTAATATATTTTTTTAATCTCTGACACTTGTGAGTTTTAATAGTGATATATAAATAAAGATATTTGTATTAATACAGTTTTTGGTTTTCATCAGATCCTCTTTTAAGTTTGTTTAATGTTAAATTCTGATGTGGGTGCACAGGGCGAGGTCACATTGATGTGATTGATGTGTTTCAAAATGTAGAATCCATTTATAATTTAATCTAATTTATACATAGAGAAAAATATATCAGTTTATTACAAAACACTTTTAGATGTCATTTCAGTATCATGGGCTTTGTCCTGGATTGCATCAAAATATCAAAGGCTAAAGGTCTGCTCTTTAGACTGGATTTAAAGACAACTGCTGAAATACTAAAACCACTAATAATAATAAAACAGTTAATTTGTACACAAACACTTGACTTTAACACACAAAAAAAAATTGATTTATTGTGTTGTGCTAACCATTACACCATAGAACCACCAATCAAAAAAAAAACTTGGTCAAGAATGTCAGTTCTGTTTACAATCCTCATTATACAGCTTTTAAAAAGTTCAATAAAAGTTCTGGATTCTTTGTTCTGATTTTTTTGCCTAGTATAGGTGTAAACGGTAATTCAGTTTTGAACTGGACAGACAAAATACTACATCCTGTCAAGTTCTACCGAAACCCGTGATCGAACCAGGGACCTTTTGTCTAACACTCTCCCATCTGAGATACTTCGGCACAAAAGCTATTGAATTAATTAGCAAGATACTGTTCTAAATAATTATTGATGTAAAAAATACTTTTGACTTTAAAATACAGTTTAGTGGAAGAAGATTATAGTAAATTAAAAAGGTTAATGCCCTTTATTTTTATTAAAAGACATTTCAGAAAACAATTTTACAAGCGGCGGCATGGTGGCTTAGTGGTTAGCACGTTCGCCTCTCAGCGCTAGGGATTCCCGTTTCGAATCCCCATCTGGGTGGAGTTTCCATGTTCTCCCTGTGTCTGCGTGGGTTTCCTCCGGCTTCTCCGGTTTCTTTCCAAAAACATGGATTAAGTCAATTGAATTCTCAAAATTGCCCCATATAGAGTGTGTCTGTGTGAGTGTGTGCCCAGCGATGGATTGGCGCCCTGTCCTGGGTGTATCTGCCCAGCGCCCGAGATGTTCTCCGCTGGATGGGCATGGGGAACCCCACCGTGACCCTAATAGAGGATAAAGCGGAAGATAATGAATGAATGAATTTTACAAGCCAACACTGGTTACACCAAAATTCGAAACAGAATCAGATAGAATAGCATGGCTTCAAAGTCCAGAGTGCTAACCATTACACCATCAAGAAAGAACCACAGGTAAAGAATGTCAGTTCTGTTTACAATCTTTATCATAAAATTTTATGGAAGGAAATGTTAAGGAAAAGTAAGTTATTATTTGCTGTATCCATTTGTTTATTAGATTTTGACAATGCATACCACGTTGTCAAGTTTACTTGTAACCCAGAATCAAACCAGCGACCTTGCGATGTCCACTCTAACACCCTAAAGTGTTTAAGATAAAGAGATGAGATGAATGATAATTTAATTTAGTTTGTAGTTTACTGGATTTGTACACCAGATAAACATAATAAACGTAATACACTGTATTCATTTGTCGAGGGACAGAAAACAAATCTCTAATGTGCAGTGTCTGTCCAACAAGCCTATGCACTCTGTGCTACCCAGCGGTCCGATACAAATGTTTGTAAAATCATTCCATCCATTATCTTCCACTTTATCCTCTTTTAGGGTCACAGGGGGTTTTTTCACCAAGCCCCATTCAGAGAAGAACGTCTCGGTCGCTAGGCAGATACACCCTGGCCAGGGCGCCAATCTGTCGCTGGGCACACACTCTATATGGGGCAATTTGAGAATTAAATTGACCTTGATTCATGTTTTTGGACTGTGGGAGGAAACCGGAGAAAACCCACATGGACACGGGAAGAACATGGCAACTCCACCCAGATTGGGATTCGAACCGGGAATGCCTAGCGCTGAGAGTCAAACGTGCTAAAAATTAAGCCACCATGCCACCCTTTGTAAGATTAGTAGTAGTAGTAGTAGTAATACATAATACAATCAGAAGGCAAATTATCAAGTTTGGCAACTTTTGGCACATTTTGGAGATTTATCTTCTGATAAATAACATCCATCCATTATGTTCCGCTTTATCCTCTATTAGGGTCGCGGGGGGTTCCCCATGCCCATCCAGGGGAGAACGTTTCGGGCGCTGGCCCGATACACCCAGGACAGGGCACCAATCTATTGCTGAGCACACACTCACTCACACATACACACTCTATGTGGGGCAATCTATGTGGGGAACTCAATGGACTTGATCCATGTTTTTAAACTGTGTGAGAAAACCCACGCGGACACGGGGAGAACATGGAAATGCTGAGAGGCGAACATTCTAACCACTAAGCCACCGTGCCGCCCTGATAAATAACACTGTAGAAATACTATTTTTAATAGATTACTGATTAAATATTACCATAATTTTTGATAAGACTTGTGACTGTACACTGGGGTTTTAGCCTGCTTACTGGAGCTCTCTATTAACAGTTTATTTAAAAATTCTATTTAGGTGTTTAAGGTCAGATGTAATACATTGGGAAGGGAAAAGACAGGTGATAAAAAAGCCCCAGACTATGCTCCTAAAGAAACACAATTTAGGAACCCAAAAAAAACCCACTTTAATTTATGACAAAATAGACACAGACATGGTCATGATTTTTGGACCAGCTGCAATTTAAAGACCGACACCGCAGCTTCGAATAACAATCAGGTTTGATGAACTTACAGTATAGTTGGTTTTCTCCATGGCTTCTGACTTGTGGTGTTCTCATTTGTAAGTCGCTTTGGATAAAAAGCGCTGCTAAATGACTAAATGTAATTAAAGTTAATCAGTATAGGAAAAGTTATTTTGTACAATTAGAAATAAGCATTTGGATGTGTTTACTGTTTGATAGTATACTCATAGTATTAAAATTAACTAAATAATTTTAATTTCAAGTTTCGGGACATCTCTCATTAACCGGCTCCAACTGTGGTAGCTTTCTTTAGTGGACTTTACAGAAAGTGTTATCAAGTTGGGGTATGTTATTGTGTGTATTATTTGGGCAATTTAATAAACATTTAAAAAAAAATCAGTCTAACAAATAATTAGAAAAATATATTTTTACATGGGTCTCAGTGGCTTAGTGGTTAACACATTTGCCTCTCAGCACTAGGGATTCCCGGTTCGAATCCCCAGCTGGATGGAGTTTCCATGTTCTCCCTGTGTCTGCGTGGATTTCCTCCGGGTTCTCCGGTTTCCTCCCACAGTCCAAAAACATGGATTAAGTCAATTGAATTCTCCAAATTGCCCCATGTAGAGTGTGTTTGTGTGAGTGAGTGTGTGCAGAGCGATGGCGGCCTGTCCTGGGTGTATCCGCCCAGCGCCCGAAATGTTCTCCCCTGGATGGGCATGGGGAACCCCACCGCAACCCTATAGGATAAAGTGGAAGATCCTGAAAAAATGAATGAATGAAAAAATATGATGACATCAAGAAGAACATGATTTATTGAGTTTGCTTTAACAATGTTTACCACAAACACTAAAAAAAAATATTAATGTTTATGAAAATTACAATTAAGCACATTAAGAATCATTACAATACTTGGTAAAAAAAAAACATAAAATAGTCAAATAGGTCTTTATTGTCATTTCCTCAGAATACAAGGTCACAGAAATATGAGATAAGGAATCTTTGGGATCTTGGTCCAAAACAAGTAAATCAGGACTAAATTTACTTCAAACTCTGTCTGATTTCTGTTGGATTGGTGGTGTTGCATTCCTGCAGGATGGACTCACTGGACTATTATTAATTCATTCATTCTCTTCCGCTTTATCCTATATTATGGTCGAGGTGGGGTTCCCCATGCCCGTTCAGGGGAGAATGTTGGGCAGATACACCCAGGACAGGGCGCCAATCTATCACTGGGCACACACTCACTCAAACAGACACACTCTATACGGGGCAATTTGGAGAACTCAATTGACTTGTTCAATGTTTTTGGATTGTGGGAGGAAACCGGAGAACCCTGAGGAAACCCATTCGGACACGGGGAGAACATGAAAACTCCACCCAGATGGGGATTCGAACCAGGAATCCCTAGCGCTGAGAGGCGAACGTGCTAACCACTAAGTCACCGTGCCACCAGGACTAAATAGTTTTTCAAATTGTTGACTACGGACAACTGATCACTTCATAATATGTACATGGCTGTACTACACTGCTGATTCTGCTCGGTCGCTCAGGGAATATGAGTTCCCTGCTGAGCCTTGGTCCTCCCAAGGTTAATCTATTAATACTTACCCTTAAAAAATAACAAAAGAAATCTGTCAGAAGTGGGATTCAAACCCACGCCTCAGGTAGAGACTGCGTCCTGAACGCAGCGCCTTAGAGCGCTCGGCCATTCTGACACCAATACCCCTGCTTTTTAAACTATAAAGGATATATAACAGATGTGAATTCAGCAGTGGGATTCAAAGCCAGAGCTCTTAAACAATTCACCTATCCTGACTGTTATTTACATTTACATTACATTTAGTCATTTAGCAGATGCTTTTATCCAAAGCGACTTACAAATGAGAACACCACAAGTCAGAAGTTATGGAGAAAACCAACTATACTGTAACTCCATCAAACCTGATTGTTATTCAATGCT